>VFFE01007186.1:1378810-1405880 GCA_008921705.1 Burhinus oedicnemus
GGAGAAGGGAGAAGGGAGAAGGGAGAAGGGAGAAGGGAGAAGGGAGAAGGGAGAAGGGAGAAGGGAGAAGGGAGAAGGGAGAAGGGAGAAGGGAGAAGGGAGAAGGGAGAAGGGAGGGAGGAAAAGGCACTTACCATAAATATTTTTCTGTAAAATGTACTAAGATGTCAAGTACAGAAACCTAGAAAAAAGAAAAGCAGGCAACGAGCAAAGAATTGTAACGCATACACTAGTTAGCTGCAGAATATACCCACTTGAATGTGGATACTTTGCTGCCACAAAATGATAGATAACGGGGCACATGCCACAAAATTTTTTTCTACAAATAACCAAAGGATGGAAGAAGGTGGGGAAGGAGAGAGACAGAGAGAATAATAAAATATAATCTATAATAAGACAACATTATCTCTGGGATTTTGGATTAGTTTGACATTGTAAAATTGTAATAGACTATAAATGAAGAAATATATTCAGTAAAAAAAAAGAGTTTGGAGGATTAGTGTCATAATTTTGAACTTAATATATTACTGAGGTAAACATAAATAGTTTACTCTGGGACCAGATCTTAAAATTTATCACCTTATGCCCATGACATCCATTTTCAGTTGGCTTGGTGATTTATGATGGTACAATAATAATACATAATAATAGTGTTTTGGGTAGGAAGTTTTGTGGAGTCTTACTATGGAATCTTAGCATATTTTAACACATAATAATAGTATGTATATGTTCAGGTGCTTTAATGAAAATATCTGAATTAGAGACAGCATCCCTAAGATCTTGTTTTAAAGAGGTATCATTGTCACAACGAAAATTATAAATCTTAGACACTGTTATTTTAAAAATAGCTGTGCGTAGCACTACTTATTAAGTTAAATTAATTTAAATATTCTGTATTTTCCTGAAAGGACAATAAGGTCTTCATGATCTTCACACATTTATAATTAATGCAAGCAGTGAGCACTAAAACCTTTAACTGGGATTTGCAAATTTGATTGCTTACCCTTGTGAGTGGTAAAAAATGAAAAGGGGTTTGCTGCATAATGCTGCAAGATAAGTTGTTTTTCTGGGTTTTTTTTGTTGTTGTTTTTTTTTTGTTGGTTGGTTTATGTTTGTGTTTTTGGGTTTTTTTGTTATTTGATCCTCCTTTCATTTGTATTAGCCAGTCAGCACTGGAGATACATGACTCTTGTTAACAAGTGAATCAATACCAAGCATCTGGACAATAGGAGAGAAGGGGCATATGCTCTGTCGATTTAGACCATCAAATAACATCTTGTACTGGCAGTCAGTACTGAAAAATCTGTTGAGAGTATATAAGCTGTTTTGATAAGCTATGATATGTGTCCTTTTTCTTAGTCTGAAATACAGGTTGGAAAATATAAGTGTTACCTGCAGCATATGAGAAAAAATAAAGAAAACTGGCAATAACGATTTGTTTGTAAATGAAAATGCTCAAGGAAAATGAAGAAGCAATGAAGTTTCACAGTTACAAAGGTAAAAAATGAAAACAATAAAATTGTTATTTCTGGAAATATGGAAGAGTTCAAGTTACATTAGTGAGTAGAGGAGTTGAAGCCTACGTTCAGAGACTGAAACAATATTTTTATGCAAATAAAAATGACGTGTCAGAAGAGTGAAATGTACAATCTCAATACAAGAAATTGAAAGGACTAGAGTATAAACCTGAGCGTCTGAGTGTAGTGTAGTATATACCCAAATGGGATTTCACAGGTTAAACTTATGCTCAGGACAAAGAATGAATTTGATGTAGCAAATAATCCTGATTTTTAGCTAATTTCAGTAGCAAAAAAAAACCCTTTCTGATATCATTATTTGAGAAATTCTTAGAAATTGGTCAAGGAATCAGACACTTCCCTGAGCTGAAAGGCTGCTGCTTGATCAATGTTACAGATACCTATCCCAGAGGAAACTTTTGACCAACAACTATTCTTCGTGTCCATAAACAACAAAATACTTTTTATGTTTCGTGAAAAGCTTCAGCACAAAAATAGAAAACTCTCATTTGAAAGCTAAAGGTACTAACACTGCTCATTAATCTCCAGGGAATTTTTACCAGCCTTGTGAGTGTATTTGGGCTTCTGTTGATTGGAAAAAATATTTCCTTGATGAGCACAGAACAGAGGCCTTCTGAAGGAAAATTTTGGTCTACTCTGTCATATGCTTTGAAAACAAATGCAAAGACAAACCTGCTTCTTTGGAAAACCAAACCAAACCAAACTCCAACACCCCACTTGTTTTAGAAAGTCCTGATAACTTTGCATAATTATTACCTAACTAGGTCTCAATATATGTCTAATTTGAATATAAAAAAACAAGAATATGGAAGTATTACCGTGACAGGAAAAATATATTAACATATATCTGAAGTCCTAGCAAAGGTCTTTACAATGGTAAACAATGCAACTTTATATGGAGTTGCTTTCAGATATGCAAGTGATGTGGAAATATATAATGAACAGTCTGCCAAAATTATTGATTTTCAAACTCAGTTCCAAAGGATTATTGCTTTACAGTGATGAGCAGAAACATACAGACTACCTATAAATGGCTGGAGGTACCAGAGACCATGGGTCATACTCCATAAGGTAGTTAACAATGAAGTGTATATTTCCTATCCAGTAAAAAGTAGAATGATGAAAATAAAAACATGTATAACTGTATACACATTTATGTGTATGTGTAAATTAAATAAATATATACTATACTTGTAGCCCTTCTTATGGGACTTCACTGGCAGCAGCATGACCAAATTTAAGGCGTTCATTAACTAAAAACAGAAAATGCTGGCCAGAAACATCAAACTTTATACTCAACCTTCTGCTGTTCATTGAGATAATTTACTCTGTTCATAAATATGAATCAAATGTCTAAAAAATTACATTTGTACTAAAGACAGAAAAGAAAATTTTAGGGTGCTAGATCAATGAGGGAACAGTAACTCATTCTCAAAATATTAGAATAAGAATATATGATCTTTTGCTCTGCAAAGGAAATTCTTAGACAAAGTGGTTCTCACCTTGGAACAACATAGGGTTTCTCTTCTGCAGTAACCCTCAAAAAGAGGTTCCTGTGTAATGTAGCCCAGTTCAGGTTGATCTAATCCATTGATTTACCACTTTTTGTTAGCCAGTTCTGGTAACAGTCACGTGTTGTTCCCCTGAGCTGCTCCTGTAGGCAATGGCTGACCCTGCTAGCAGTTCCAGCGAGTCATACCATGTCCCAGTAGCCACTATCACATGCCACGCAGCACGACACAGCCATTCCTGAATGCCAGACTTTGTGTCAACAGCTATTCCTGGTTAGTTAGTCTTGCTCCTGTTAGATAGATCTTACTCTACACCTCACGCTGTCCCCCATTTCTTCTGGCCACTGCTCTTAGCCACATTGCATATATCTTCTGCAAGCTGCACCTCATTCCTGCCTCTGCTCCTGCTAGCCGTGCAATCCCACAGCTGCAGCTCGTGCTGCTCCTCATTCCTCTGTGCTCTAGTAAACGGCAGCAGATTGTCTGTCCCTGCTTATTATTGAGTTGAAGGATTAGAACTAAATGCAGGAAAACCTTAGAAAACACTAAAGCAGCTCTTGCTGTCTCATATCTTGTTGGGAAAACCATAAACATATTTGTAAGTTTTCTTTTTACAAATCTACCCTTCATATTCCCATGCTGGAAGTTATTGCCAAAGTTTAATGTCCCTAAACACCCCATGAACTTGTAGAAAGTTGGCCGAGATTTTGTTCAGTTACAAACTTCTCCCTTTTAAACAGAAGTAACCCTTAAACCTAACAACAAACACAAGAAAAACTTATTATTTTTTTTTAAATCCATGCCCATTTTTTTCTCTCCATTTATCTCCCTCTAATTCCATCAGAAAATAACAAAGCACAATCCAGAAAAGTCTGGATTGCTTTATCGTCTGAATTTCTGAAAGATGGGAAATGATGGGGTTTTGCTTCCATTTTGGATCTTAGCCATCGGGTGTACATACATGCTCACATAAACTCATTCTCTCATCCACATGCAGACACTAATAGATGTATATATATGCACATATAAAAACTTAAATATATTATTTAAGTATTATCTGCAATTATTAGGCAAAACAACATTAAATCTGTCAATGAAGTTTGAATTACTATCCTGGAATAAAGGTGTAGAATTCCTTGACTTTGTTGCGTTGCAATTAGGGACAAAATAATCATCTTTTGTCATCTAAGACAGCTTTTTGACATCGAAAACTATTCTATATCAGTTTTCATGCTGCAGGAATAATTATTCAGTACTGAGAGCCAAGTGTCCAGTATTTGACTGTGTACATCCTCTTATTTTACAGTACATCTATACTACAAAACCAGTTTTCCTCAGGAAGCTCAAAGTAGCAAAAATCAGTTGTACAGATGGCTAGAAGAAACAAGTATTTTGGTTAATGGTTTTGAATATAAAAGACTAAAGTTTTTCAAAGTGTCAAAGAATTCCTCTGCAACCCTTTCCTAAAAGAGAATTAAAAGTCCAGATAGTAATCTTGCCACTTTACTTTATCATTTGTAAAAGATTCAAATGTTTGTTCTTTCAGAACCACAAAAGATTATAGAAAACAAGAAAGGAGTATGAGAAAAATGGTTTGAGAAGTGAAAGTGAAGTAAGATCTCTAAGAAAACCCCTATTCCTGAGACAAACTAAAGGTAAAAAGAGTAAATGAAAATTGCTGTAAGAGTAACCAAGCACTCCAACATACACATATTTTGACTAATTCAGTTCTTAAAGGTCTAAGTGAAAGAATCAGACATAGCTGCAATACTTTGAATCTTTAACATATCTGAGGCATAATTTATGGAATGGAAGCTTGGAGTTTGAAATATATGTACTGTTTGTGGATGCAAAGTGTTTTAGTATTTTGTCTTATATAAAATTGTAACTGTAAATAAGATTAATAGCAAGTATGAAAGTCTTCTCAGTTTTTTGTTATTAAATAAATATTACAATAAATAAATTAATGTCAGGATATAGGTTTATGGTTGATCTTTTTTAAAACCTCTTAAGTAACAATTTCTGCTGTTCATAGTCATGCCAAATAGCCCTATACTCTATGCTTATATTCAGTGAATGCAAAATGAATAAGGTCATACTTAACATATATAAGGGTGACAGAATAGTTACTTAGCTTGTGGTTTAACAGCTGTTGTTTTGCCACTTGCAGTTGTTTATTTCTCCACGAGCTTTTCCTTTTTTTCCTTTTTTCCTCCAACCTTCTTTTTCATCTCTGATTTCCATATGACAACAAAAACAAAAAAAATCCCCCCCCAAACACCTGCATATATAAAATTACATATATATATACACACACACATATATAAAGTTATAAAATTACAAGAAAGCAGTGGTTTTGCATAGCCTTAGTCATGTAGAAATTAAAATAGTATCAGTCATATATGACAAATGATTGAAGTAACAATACCCCAAGAACCTGCCCAGAAGATAAATCTCATAATCAGAAAGCTGTGAAGAGTGTTTGAGGCATATACAGCACTAAAGACTTATTCATTGGGGTGATTTCATCCAAACCTCATTTAGACATTGTGACCGTGGATTTCTTGGTTTTGGTTTCCCGTAACCTACAGTTCTTACTGACTGCTAGATCTCTTGATGAGCGAAGTCTTTGAACTGCAAGCACTGCTGTTTTGCTTTGATGAACAAGAAGCTCTACTTAAAAAGGCCAAACTTCCAAAAGCATATAAATGCCAATCAATGCTTTTCTTATGTATTAATATTTCATGACAAACAACCAGACTGAAAATGCCTTGCTTCCATTGTATAGTACTAAGTCATGACTTGTTTCATTGAAACAAGTGAAAATTTTCCTGTGAGTAATCTTTTGCCCACAAGAGCGAGGGAATAAGCACGGGGTTCAAACAGATGTCCAGAAGGTTTTTCTGCCAGTTAAATTACATATGATATTGCATAAGGTTTCAAGGTAACAAAGGAAAAATGAGGATGGATTTCCTTGATTTAGCTGTTGAACGAATTCTCAAATACTGTGACTATCACTCAAGAGGGAAAATAACTTTTGAGTGGCCTCTACTGCATTGTGAGTTGATGAATTCTAGTTTTTATGTCCTTATTTATTATCTCCTTGACACAGTATTTGATAGGAGTACAAAGCTTTTCACTTTCCATTTAGAATGTGATAGAATCACAGAAAAAGGCAAACAAACCTAGTTTCATCTAAAGTGATATGGGTATAGGTTTACTATTTTGACCACAGGGAACTCAATCTGGCTTTACAATAGAGTAATCAGGACACAGGGTGGGGTTCTGTGTCTTAACATAAAGTAGTATGGCGTATCTCCTGAAGCCAAATAACTCTTATTCCTTAATATTTTTAAGTAGGTTTTCAATCTGAATGCTTTGTTTCTTTGTGAGCTGCCATTTCCAAAAGGACTATAGCTAAAAGATCAAAGCAATCATACTTTAGAAGTTAGCTAAAAAAACCTCGTACTCATTCATTAAACAATGTTTAAAAGTAGTTATTTTCTTTTATAACTATAATAGATTTTCAGAGCCTGAAGATTCAAAGAATCAATGTTATGATAAACATATAAAACATTTTTCTCCTTTCTAACAAAACTTCATAGAAAGATTTGCAACATATTAAAACATTCATTCATTACAAATATTCTATTCTGAACTCTCAAAGAATTAGATTCAAATCACACAAAATAAATTTTTATATTTGATATTCATAAAGGGGTGAGCCAGGTCAAAACTACCTTGTGGCCATCAGCTGGCAGCACTTCATCTGACTAACAACAGAATAAGACACTGCTGAGCTTTACCATATATAGTTTACGATAAAGGAGATTCATCTTAATTCTAACTTTTTCTCTATGAGTGTCAAGGTAATCAGCCTTACAAACTAACATCTCAGGTATATAAATGATTCGCTGTGGTTTGACAAATTAATACATTTCACCCGTGCAATGGTATACTTTGCGTGCACAGGCAAAGCAGTGGAAAACCTCTTGTTGCAATCTACCTGTTCAATTCTAATCTATACTTTAGGTCCCATATAACCTTGCACATATGTACATGGGTTTTATACTCCTGAAGACAAATTTTAATCAAAGGCATTTTCACCAAGAAATAAGAACACTTATGTATCCTGATAAACCAGTTACATATATAGCATAGGTTATAAGAATAAAAACAAGAGGGTTTGTTCCAGTCACAATGTCTTTATTTATTAGAACCTTGCATATCACTTATTTTGGGAAAAATCCCAAATCAATGAAAAGAGAGTATTTCTTAATTCCTGATGATACATTCTGAAATCTGCCTATGCAGACAGTCAAAAAAACTCCTGGCACAGACTGTGAAGATCATTGATTATGAAAGAATATGATTATTTCTCTTCCAACTCATGTGGTTTTTACACACTTTATTATTAGACTCTAGACCTGAAGTACTGAGGGAAATAAAAAACATCAACATTTCTCATATATTGTTTCAGACAGTGCACATGTTCTGGAAAACACAAACTATTACATTAACTGGGTTTTGCAATGTGATCCTTAAAGTCTTACTACTAGAAAATAATTTCTTAAAAGAAGAGGGTTGTGTGTTTGGTCCCCCTCCTGGGAAATAAACAGAGTTTTCAAAGAAAAATACCTGCTGTTTATTCTCTTCTAAATTGGCCCAGTTTGACTCCTACATCTACTCCTGTACTGTTGTAAAATGTGTCGGTTCTATCAGTGGCTGATGCTGATTTCAAAATTTGATATATTAGGTAAAATAGTTATAAATTCTTTTATGAGGAAAACTTAAACAAATTTTTGTAATCCTTATCTAGTTTCAGGATGTCACTAGATGAAGGTTACTACCTGGTGAGAAAGCTCTCAATCAACTCAGTAGTGGCTCCAATCATTATTGCCAAAAATACGTAGAATGAAGATGTTACGGAGTATCTGATCGGTGAGAGAGCCCAGGCAGAGATGTTAACCACAGATAAAATCACAAAAATATATCATTATGTGGCATTGTTGTCATTTATCTCTACTCAAAAAAGTGGGTTTGGGTACATGAAAGAGAGTAAGTGGTATAGTAACTTTCAGAAAGTTTACTGCTATCCTCAACCACCAAAAGTGAAGAAATAGCACTCCCTCTTTCCTTAGACTGTTGAGATCAGAAAATAATTGCTGTTATGACTATGAATCACAACCAAGTTACTGTCCTAAAAACATAGTTTATTTAATCCCTTTTTTCATAGCCTCACCCCCAGCTGCATGGATATATTAGTAACCCCTTACATCATGGATACTGAAAATAGTTCTTTCCTGTTATGATTTAGATCACAATCTACAATTTGCTATTTCTGATTTTTTTTTATTCTGAAAAAATAAGTTAAAAATAAAAAAGTGTTAAAAATTGTGGTTCGAATCTGTGGCTTAAAAGGCCAGTGATCTATTTTCTCATGTGAAATACATTACAATAATGATATTTATGATAAAATTCATAATTAATTTCCTTTGTAGTTACTATACAAATGCACATATAAGCATACATGTGGGCACATGTATGTAAGTGTTATTTATATGTAGTATAAAGTATATACTATGACATAAAGATATAGCATTTTGTTTATTTTAACATTGTAGATTCAAAAGTCGTACTGAACTCCATGGAATGATTTTTTCTCCTTGAATAGATCTCCTTAGCTCCAGAAAAAGATATAACTGTTTATTCGCAATAGCCTAAGTTAGTAGGGGCACAGAAGTGCAACTGAAATGTTCTTTATATCACCTAGGTTTCAGGTACTCTAGAAACAGAAGCCTGTTTTTATTACAGAAGTTTTGTATGGGCAAAGTCTTGTGTCCTTGCTTATCCCCATTGACCTCACTGTGACTCCCCTACAAACACAGATCCATCTGCTTTAGGTTCAGTAAAGGATTATTATATTTTTAATTGTGAAGTTGCAACAAATGCTTACTGGACTTAGTGAAATCCAGATGGTGTGTAGAATAAAGCGCTAGTCACTGCGTGTCATGTCAGGATGGTAAAACCTAGCTGTATATGGAGCAGTCAGTACAGAAGGTACCTGGAGCAGTGGAAAGTTTTAAAAACAAACACCACCACCCCACCCCCCCCGAATAAACAGAGTAAACAGATATTTTATACATAAATATATATAAAATATATAAACTGTTATTTATATATAAGTAAACAGAGATTTAATAAGTTACTTAATTTCTTAATTAAGAAAAGACAAAAGTCTGATGCCTCTCTGAAGCATATTCTTTTTAATTCTTTTTACATTTGATCCTGTACTGTTGACAGACAGATTAATAAATTTTCAATAGTTTAAAATATTGATCTCAATATTTTCTGAACCAACTAAAGAGCTTTCTGGTATTTTTAGCTATACGTACTCTTACATCTGTTAAATGTTAAGGTTTTTTTGGTTTATATTTAAATAACATTAACAGTAAGTATACTAACCTGAAACACTCATTTTTTTGTTTCCCCAATAAAATAGGTGAATTTCTCAAGCATAATTCTAATAAGGTATTTGTCCTGAGACAAATATATGTATCTCAGTTAAAACATTATCTGACAATAATGCTGGCACCTTACACATGCTTCTCACAGAATTGGTTTGTTTAGAGACGTTTATGCTCTTAGCAACCTTATCATGTATGAACAGCTAGCCTTTTAGATGTTGAAACTCCTGTTAGCAAGGATTTAGCAAGACTGTGGGATGCAGACTCTATTTTGTAACAAAAACACTTGGTTAATCTGCTTTAACCACTGGTGAGCACTCCATCACCACAAAAAGCTACCATTTTGATGGTAGTCTCTAGATGCATGTTAAGGCTAAATAGTGATAGAAGGGTGCTAAATGAAGGCTTATCAGGTTACTGTACATCAGAACTGTGATAAAGCTCCCTCAGGAAAGTATCAAATGGAACAAGGGTCTATTCAGAAACGTTTGACAGAAGACACACCATTACAGTGGGACCCATCTAATTGACAGCATGGCTTAAGTGTGGAATTTCTGTTACGCAGAACCTGGTGAATGCCTTGACTCCTGCAGTCTGTGGTGAGTACAGGCTATTTCAGGGTCAGTTTTGTGAGTTAACCAAGCCTAGGGATCTGTATAAGCAGGCAGGAAATTTTGCAACAACAAGCTTCCTTATCTTTTTTTAGCCATCAGTCTCCATCAGAAAAAAATGTGAGGTTCATAAATGATGAAGTGTAATGCATCTCTGAACCTCAGTAATGTTTTGGTTTGAAAATTATTTACACTAGACTGACTTACTATCACTCTTCTTAATTTTCAGGCAGGTGCTCAGCTCTCTCAGAAGTTCTCAGGATCACCTCATCTTCAGAGTGATTCGTGGAAGGAGACGACCCAGCCAGCTGGACACAGGCAGGAGCAATCTATTTGAATCGGCTTTGATTTTGGTGCTTTCTGTTTAGCTGTCCCACTTCTGATTGTATGTGCACTTACAGAGCTCTATTGTCATTGACCAGAATCTTGTGTTTATCAGAAGTTGGCAGAGAGGTAAATGGAGCAAATTTTAAAATAAGTTATATCATTCATTCTTGCTTATAAGACTTGAATAAAAGAAGGGTCATTAATATGGAGAATGACTTATTTCTGCTCTGACAAGTCTCTCTGAAAATTTCTATGTAAGAGTAGGCAGGACATTACAATGGGCTGGGAAGAAATGCCACAGTACTAGTTCCATTCCAGGGACGTGGGAACAGTGTCATTTACAGAAAAGACGTATTCCCATAAACCATCCCATAATAATCTTTGTGTAAGAAAACAACTACTTGAGAATTGCACAGAGCAGAAAAAAAAATGGCTGGAAAGAAATAAATGCAGGACTGGAAGCTAAGGTTTTGAGGTGATTAACTACAACAATAATGCTGGACCACTGGTTAATTCTCTGACTTGGCTTTGGATATCCTGACTTCCCATATGGCCTTATGACCTTCCTTGAAAGATAAATATCAGATGTTTTAGGCATCTAAATATGCAAAGAGTTTGAATAAAATGAGAATAGAATATTGCTTCTTTTCCTTCCAGGCATGTATTTACTATTTGCAGTAAAAATTCTATAGAGTGTTCAGTAGAGCCTATAACATCCTAGTGGCCCTCTTGAAAACACACATGAACAGCAAACCTGTTCCATTTAATCAGGTAGTTAACATTAAATCAAGATATTGTTTGCCTCAGAGAGCACAAACTTACAGTTGAAGAAGATCAGCTGAAAGAATGCACAAGTCGCAAAAACCAGTGAGACTTTTCACAGGAGGGGAAAAAGTTGGAGACTAACAAAACAATTCCACTTAAGCAATGATGCTAGCCCAAGAGGCAAGCAAGACTTAATAAGAGGAAAAAAAGTGTTTCTTAAAATATAAATGTATATCTTTGATACAGGAGTAAGTGAACTGAGTAGTTGGAGGGGTGCAGATAACGGTAATGACGAGGCCGTGTTGCAATGCAGTGCACTCTAGAATGGTGTTCTTCTGCACATATCCAGCTACTCAGTAAATTACAAATTGCCAAACAGCTGTAAGAGGGAAACTGATATGAGGATTTCTGAACTAAGCTAGAAAGCCTCTTAAAAACTTCATTTATGAAAAAGACTGGAAAAATGAGAAGTACACACGTACTATTGCACAAGTATAGCTGTATAGATAATTTGGCCCAGTATTTGTGCTTGGAATCCTCTTTCCATTGCATTACGATAAAAAACAGATACAGCTATGTAATCAACCTGGTTAGGAACATTTTTACCAAAGAAGGGAAAAAAGGTTTCAAACACCAACCCTTTTGTGGGTTTTCGTGAGTGTTTTCTGTGCTGTAAATTCCTTAAAGTCATGACAGCTTTCAGACTACCACTCTTGTATTGAAGACTGCTTTTTTCCTTTACCGGTACTGTCTTACACATCATTAAAATTCCTTAGACGTACCTTGACGTAGAATACCACTGAGAAATTTGTTGTTTTGTATTACATGTCCTGCATTTGTTCAAACAGGCTTTAATGTTGCTATCAGTACCTTAATTGCATAAAGTAAGAAGTATAAATACACAGTTCATTAGTTACCATAGTTAACTCCACTTTCTTGTTTATCTAGTTTGATAAAATGATAAAATGGGATAGCATTTCATTTTCCAGTGAAAAATTTTTTTTCTGCATGAGAAGTGGAGTAAATTGTTTGCATCTATTCTTAGCTAAGTGTTGGGAATGGTTTGATTCAATTCAAAATTCTGAGTGAGTCTGAGTTTTCAATTTGAGACAGGTTCTATTGTTTGTCTTTGACCATAAAAAATTAAATATATGCATGTTACAATAGAGTAGCAACTTAAAAAAATAAAAGCTTAAAATTCATGTTCAGGTTTTGTTCCAGACAATCTTCATAACTCTCTTACCTGTATAGTCAGTCAAAGTGAAACTGACTGGAAAGGTAAAGTTCTAAATTGTTGCACAATGTTTTATATGTGTGTTAATATGTAACTTTCTTTTTTTGTTTAATTAATTTTAATTTCCTTCTTGAAATATTAAATTAGCTAATATTTTCTGCTGATAGAAGATGAAAAGAGTATAACATGAATCTGCAAAAAAAAAAAAAGTTTTGTATTAAGCAGCAAGATTTGAAGAAATTATGTGTTAACATTGGAGTTTACAGCCAGATATTTCTGATTTTTTTTTTTATTTTAAGACCCAAATATTTTTAAGCACACTAAAATTTTCCTGACCATCATATTAAATTGGCTCAACTGATAGCAATATCTGTCGTGTACAAAGAAAGAATAATAGACAGGTAGACAATTAAGAATGATTCTGCTAAATTTCTACTCTGAATTTGAGCATTGGGGATATTTTCTGAAAGAAATACAGCTATGTATATTAATGATTTACAATATCCACATATTAAAAAGAAACAAAAAGATTGTCTTTTCTCTGGTGTATTAGGCATCAACACCATTAAAGTAGGAATATCTCAATCAGCAGAACCTTAGTGGTAAAAAAAGAAGAGAAAGGATTATTGGCATTATTCTCTAGAGCCGATTTGGTTAACACCAGATATTTCAAAAAAAGCTTTGATGAAAATATAATTACAGGAAACTTTAGCAGTTTTGTGATAAACTTACATTATTTTTGAAAGTTATTATGTTAGGACAACATTGCTGTTAATAAAAGTAAAGATTTGCTATTCTCATTTTTTTTGCCGTACTACCCAAGAAATCTGTGTAACTTTAAGAGAATTCAACAAAATTATTGACTCATTCTGCCTTCAGAGGATTATCTGTTCCCCACTGATGTCAGCTTTTGACATGTGTATGTTCTGGAGCCAGAATTTGTTACTTATTAGTTTAATATCTCAACAGCAATGGGAGTGACGGATATCTGGAGATCATTTCATCTACTGCCAAAGTGCACCCACCTCTTGAGGAAAAGCTATTCCAATGTAAACAGTTTTGATGTTGTCAACTTGCACAATATTTGGTATTTTCTCAGTGGCCCAGCTGTTCTCTAAGCTTCATATATGCAGATACAGTTTTATTTGGAGAAGAAAAAAGTTTTTACTACTCGGGGGTGTGGGCAGTAAGATGAAGCTTGAAGGACTGCAGGTTTTAGCCACAAAAAGCATAACTACTTACAAAAAAAATAGCCATTCTTTAATTTTTTTTATTATTTAGACTTATAATCTGGAGGGGAGGAAGAACTTGTACAGGGAACTTGGGAGAGCTGTACTCTTTTAAGTCCTTATTATTAAGAATAGTATGCTTTAGGAAAAATAAGCAAACATGGCATGCATTCATACTCCAGAGAAGCCATTGCAATCCTAGTTGCATAAAGACATTCAAATTTTTTTTTCTACTAATTTCTAGGGAGCAAGGCCATCTTTCATAAATAAGCAGTGAAAATCTTCATTCCACAGAAATGATTCCATGTTAGATGTTTTCTATACTCTACTGAACTTTACAGTTAGCATACAGAGGAGGAATCCCCAAAGTTTTGTTTATGCTGGAACTCTTAACAGATAAGACATCAGCCTCCAAATAGCTTTAAAAACTTTATGTAAACTGTGTTGCTTTTTTGTATAACAATTATTACATTTACAAAGTAACTTTTAAAAAAATCAAATTATTTTCTCTAATTTACTCAAAGGTGGGATCTTCACAGCTAAATTTCCTTGCTAATAATTTGAGACAGCATGGGTTCAAAACAAGTTATTACAATATAAATGGTGTAATGAAAGTTTCCAGTGATCACCTCTGAATTCAACTTGGATTATAGCTGAGAAGGTTTTCTCACAACTGTGTGCTTCCAAGGAGAGAGGTTAATCCTTAGGAATGCTAGAGAATCACTGGATAAACTGATAATAGTACATTTTTATGATTCTGTCAAGTATAGCCACAATTAAAAAGTCCCTTTGTGGGCTGAATACAAAGGCTTTGCAAGCAGCAAGTGGTCTATGGGCTGTGATACAGAGACTCTTAAGCTGGTGGATATTGACGTAGCCCTATTAAAGTCAATGGCATTAACACCTCTTTTATACCAGCTAACAATCTGGCCTGTGATCTGCCCCCTACCCTCTCCATTATACACTGTGTTAACAGATTGTCAGACATCCCCTTGAGAGACAATGTATATATCCTGATAGACAAACCAGTTTTACATCCACACATGATTTCCAAACAAAAAGGTCTGATCTGAAGTCCAATAAAATAAAGAACAACTCCTGGAAAAAGTATTTGCTTTCTAACTTTTTCTCTTTTTCTTTTTCCTGTTTAAAGGAATAAGCTAAGAACAGTACAGCAAGGAAGAGAAAGGCAGCCTCAATAGAGCTATTATTTCCCCTCCTGCACAGGTGGTAGGCTCAGCTTTTCCCCTCCCAGTGTTACAGCCAGCGCAGCTGTATCAGAGCATGTATAATTAATTAATTATAAATGCCCTAGTATATAATTAAGTATAGGGGTGGTGTGGGGGGGATACATCAATGATTTTATAGAAGAAGAGAAATAGGAGGCATATTGTAACTCTGATTCACAGTTTGTAGGTTTCTCCACCCCCTGGGGCAATGCAACTGCCCTCTGTAATTGAACCCTCAGCTTGTACTTTTTTTTTTTTTTTTTAAACAGCAGAATAATAATGTCAATGAATAAAGAGGCTGTGATCTAGAGTTCAACTTCAGCCAAATTGTGAGAACGGGAGACCAAGATCTTAAAGGTAACAAAACTAAAGGCAGTGACTGCTGAATCAGTGTTGAGTGCAGAACAAGACAGTGCTGGTGCAATTAGAAGCACGGCAGTGAAGACCAGCATAGGCATAGAGGTCTCATTGCAACACTGGATCATAGGTACATGGTATTTTTCTTCCAAATGATCAATAACTGAACTTACCTTTACTAGAATTTTAAAGCCTGTGAAAACAACCAACGTCCTCTGGGATATACGTCCTTTTTGTGTGTGGTTATGTTGATGTCTGATATGACTGCAAACATCTATTTAGATGATAAATTATAATTCACGTGTTTTGTTTTTGATAGTGTGTATTTGAGAACATAGAGGTAACATCAGTCTTTACCTCCTGTCCCATATAGATCTCTTGAATATCTCACTGCCATTACTCTGCAAGAGAAACAGTGAATGGAATGATTTTTCTTCTGTGTGTTGTTGGAAGGCTAATGAATATCTTCAGCTTTTTGCATTTTTATTTAGATTGTGTTGGAAAAAATATATCAGTAAAAACTCAGGTAAAGGCTTTCTTTACCATGCAAAAGGAAGAAAGAAATATAAATATGGTGGGAGCCCTATCTTCTTGTAAAAACGTGAATAATCAGAAGAAAGCTAAAAGTTTAAGTCAAATGACTCTGATGGTTTTGCTGGATACTACTTGGCCTTGTTTTTAATACCAGCTGTCAGCCGTCCAGCTTTATATTTATCTTTGCCTTTCCATCATTGAAAGTGTAAAGACACCTCTTGGTTATTGCTCAGATGAGAAAATATGTGTGTAAGGTTTGCTGTAATTCATGTGTGGCAGTCTTCTGTGTATCAGCAAGACTGTGCTGAAAAATCATGTAGACCATAGTTTTTGCAATAAATTACTTGGCTACAAAGGGGTTTTGTTAAGATTTTTGAGGGAGGTGAGGTGGCTGGGGGTTAGGGTTTTTTTGTATTGGAAATGATGTGGTCCATCCTCTGAAGTCCATGATTTCAATAAGGTTATTTATGGTTTATGCAACTTCCAAAATGGATGTATTTTAGAAAGACAGGGAATACCAACAGCCCAAATGCTACTTCCTACGTTATTTCAGTAACTGTGTGATTTAGAACCACCTACACACATGTACACTTTTACCTCTAAACCCATTAAAATATGGTATGATTTCTGATATTTTCATGGGGAAAACATACCGCTATGCAGGGGCAGATTACCAGTTTCTATCAGAAAGCTGTTACAAAGTAGTTGGCCAACAAATAGGTATTGTGGTAGGGTAGTGTTTTTTTTCCCTCCTTAAACCACACTCTGTCTAACAGAAGCTACTCTTATATTTTCTAGATTTTTTTTTCCTTTCAGATTATTTTTTAACAGCAATAGAAACAACTAGCAGTTTAAGCTGTCTAAACATCATGGTAAAACATTGCTGGCTATAGCAAGCCTGTTTACTTTCTGCGTATTAGCAGTGCAGATGTTTCTTCTGCCTCTACCATTTGAACAGTGGCCGAGCAGTGTAGGAAATGCACCACTGCCCAGGAGCTCCAGGCAGAATTTGCACCTATACAGTTTTTGAACATTCCCCAATGTCATTAACCTTGGCATTGCTCAAAAAATAATGAATCTGGTCTCTGGTGTGTCTTTCCATACTCTGTTATCATCCCACAGTAAATGATGTGAGCCTAGTAGGATGATCTTATGTTGAGGGATTCTTTAATATTCTCAGTTTGTTGGCTCACTGGTTTTGCTCACTCTGCATGAGGAGCCTGGGAAAATTGCATCTAAACTGTACGGCTGACTTAAAACTTATCACCTACTCTCAAGATTAAAATATTTGTCTATAGAAATTGAAAACAGTTTTATCACTTCCCTTTCAACATGGAAAACTGTTAGACACATTCTTTTCCCTCTTTTTTATTTCTCTCCATCAACACCTGCTATGTGGGTTTTTTCACATCGAAGGCAGTATTATTCGTGTCAGTAATTAGTTTTTCTGGAGAACCTGTGAATCTACCTCTGAACAGAGGACTGACCATTTATCATACAAAGATAACGATGACAAAAATCGATACTATTTTTAGGATGGCCTTCTAGGTCCTATGGTGTTTCATACTTCAGAACAAAACTCAAAATCCAAAGTCAGTGACTAAAAGCATCATGGATTTTAGAATACTCTTCTCTGTTTCAGTTTACTTTTTTACATCTGTTAGTCTGCAAAAGATTTTCTGCAATGCTGAATGTTCCTCTTTTTTGTTAATTGTACATTATGGCATCCACTCATCCAGTTAGTATGAGTTGTTCACAAGTTCTGGAAAGAATTACCACTACAGCAATGACTTTTAAGAGGTTCTTAAGAGAACCAGATATTTTGGGAGAGAACCAGCTCATTTGAATTGCTGCCATTCTGTTAAAATACTTGGGGTTATGACAATTCATATTAGCAAAGGATTGTGTGTTTACATTGTGCCTAAGGGATGAATGTGTGTTTCATAGCATTCCCTTACAGTCTTGTGCTAAGCCCTATTGCATTTGCCTTGAAGAAATGTCAATTTTTTTCTTCACCCGTACAGCTAGTAACAGCAGTAGTCTATCTCTTGTCCACTTTCTGCTGGTTCAGCAGCTCTTTTGTTTAATAGCTTGATCTCAGCAGCTGAAGACACTCATCCATTCATGCATTCATAAACAACCTCAGAAGGTAACAATGGGTAGTAATAAAAATATTTCTTCTTCCTCTCCTACCATAGATCTTGAAGTTTTTTTTTTTCTGGAAGGTATTCCAAGCTTACAGCAGAATCAGAAAATATCAGCAAAGATGGGTATCCTAAAAGTAATGAAACAGAAATGGATTATTTTCTGGGTTTATAGGGGGGGGAAAAAAAACCAACAAAAAAAAAAACCAAAACCCACAAAAAACCCGACCCAAAAAATCAACAACAAAAAAAAACCCACCCACAAAACTGGAGGGAAACTTGAGGGCTAGACCCAGGGGAAAGAGAAACTGATGCTGTGATTAAGGTAAACTTCATGTCATTGTATCTTAAATTTTGATTTCTATAGGCAAGGTCTCACAGACGGTGCAAGCAATTCCCCTTTCCTAAACTGTATGTGCATCCCAGATTTGTTTCAGCAACTTAAATATCTTTAATTTATGTCTTACATGTAATCTATTTAGTAATACTCAAAGAAAAAGATGAAAAAGATCAAAGGTTGCTTTTTATTTATTTATTATTTTCTTAGATCATCTGATGCACTTGCATAGTCTTCTTGATCTTTAGCCAGAGGAAGACTGGACAAGAGCTATAAGGTTCTGTGAAAATATGACAACAGTCTGAGAAAGAGTACGCCTCATATAGGAAGGTAGATAATAAAAGAGAAAATGCAGTTTAGGATATGCAGATTGCTGTCTTAAATGTCCCTCTCATGTGGATCGTCGGCATTAGCATGATATGTTATTAGAATATGTAGTCTTTGTGAAATGTCATCTTTAAAAATTCATCTTATTACTATCAATCCAAGAATTCTCTAACTAAATATGATGCAGGGAGTTGTAAATATGAGGTAAAGGGCTGTATCATTCCTAAAATTGTAAAGCTCCTTGAATGTTCAGTGGTAACGAACCAAACTAGTTTGACTTTTTTCCATGGAGAGTTGGGATAAATCTTCTGGGATAAGGGGAAAAAAAAAAAGAGTCTTATTCCTTTGGCTCCCTCCATCCCCTTAGCTCTCCATGTGTTATATGTGTTTGGTTTGGTTTAAAATCTCAAGTGAGTCTGCTTCTAGTGAGGAAAATGTAATATACTATTCCCTCATAGCAGTGGTTCTGAAAAAAGGCTAAGACATTCTGTCTCTAGGGATTTTGCTTTACACTTTTTTTTTTAAGAATAAAGGTTGCAAAGTATATTAAGTGCATGATAAGACAGAACTAATTCATATACGTCAAACTACAGTGTCTGTGATTATTCAAGGCCCAAATCTTCTTCCTGATGTGCCCATGCAAGTCATATTAACTTCACTGATGTTACAGGGACATAACTGAGACCACAATTTGGCCTGCTGTGTATAGAGGTTACCACAGAAGGCAATTAACTACAATCTATACTGGTGCACATTGTCCCACAATGTGTTTTTCATTGGCATTTTAATCAAGGGGGTTTTATGACAGATTTCTGTATAGTATTTTTCAACAATCCTAGGGAGTAAATTATTGGTAATTGCCATTGATTATTCTTATTTACAGAAGCTACACTTACAGCTTCAGGGGAAGAAGATGGTTGTCAGGATCTTTGTTTTTTAAAGAGTTGCAGTTATTGACTGTGTTGATTAACTCCATGCTTGTTATTTTTTTCGGAAGACAGAGAAAACTGCTTAGCAGAATCATGACAAAAATGATCTCTGTATTCTTTCACCACTAATAATGCACTGATATAGTAATCTAAATTTACAGATTATGGTTTAACAAATAATTGCCATGCAGAAAATTGCTTGAGGTGCCAAGAGTGCTGGGCGGTCCATAGCAGGGTTACTTGAAAATTGTCTTACATCTTTATCTGGATTTTATGATTCTCAGCTGTTTATTATGAAACTTTCTAGTTTAATTCCTGTTGAATGTAATGGAAGTGATGCTACTAGAGCAACGTTAACATCCCTACATTCAAAAGATGGTTTCATAAAGAAATACAGATAATTGGAATTTTCTGCTGGTTTTTTGGACAGTTCTTCTTGATTACTTAATCACTGTGTGCTTCATGCATTTTGAGTTTTGAGCATTTCTTTCTGCCTCTAGAATTTGTGTTTTCTGAGAATGTGATGTATGCAAG
This sequence comes from Burhinus oedicnemus, assembly GCA_008921705.1. NCBI lineage: Eukaryota > Metazoa > Chordata > Aves > Charadriiformes > Burhinidae > Burhinus > Burhinus oedicnemus. The sequence continues at coordinate 1,398,884 of VFFE01007186.1, forward strand.
TGACACAAGGGTAACTGTTGTATTACAAAAGCCTTCCATTGCTATTCCTCTCTTTATTCATCAAAGATCTCAATAGGCCACATAACTATAAAATAAATTTTGTCTGCAGCTTGAAATACTCCTTCAGCTGATCCATGCATAATATTTGAACTAAAAGTGTGATGTTAGTTTCATTGCATTTGTAGAATTTTGGTTCTCTTACAGGCTTCTCAAGGAATTAAATAAACAAAAAATACTGAATTAATGACTAATTAATACTATATTTTGAGTGACTTAACAGAAATAATCTCTCCTTTTCAGCTCTTGTCGAGCACAAGCAATCAGATTTCTGATTTTAAAATAATATTTCAACAGAAACTGAATCAAAAGCTCAAAAAGTCTGGAAAAACTTGTTTGGTTTTGGTGGGGTTTGGGTTTTTTTTGGGGGGGGGAAGGCGGTGGTGGTTTTGTGGTTTGGTTTTTGGTGGGGTTTTTTGTTTTGGTTTGGTGGTGTGGTTTTTTTTTTTTGTTGTTGTTAGACTACCTCAGTATAACCAAGTAAACCACTGGTACTTTTTTTTAAATTCCTTAGTTGCATTCATGTGTTGGAATGTGTGCTTGTTGGGGCAGAACCTGTCTCCTTGGAAAGCAGACATTTGCTCTTTTAGGGACTGTTACAATTTAAACAAGTAAAAGTTTCTTGGACCCTCCTTAGTAAAGATCATTTAATTGTGGAAGGATAACTGTGTTGTATGCGTTGTATATGCATCTATCAGATGAGATATGTTAAACTGTTTGAAAAGCAGATTTCTTCAGGTTTAAAGATGTGATTTATTCTCCGAGCTGTGTAAGGAAACCGTCCTAAAAACAAACAAAAAAGCTAAACCCTGTGCGCTTGTAAACTCTGTTTTGTAAAGAGTGTATTTCCTTGTGTAGATCTGTGGTAGTTTCAGCATGTATCCATCCATCTGTGTATAAATTACTTGATTTTTGTGATTTTGAAAATTGTGTCTGACACTTAGGCCTTATTTGATTCTTAATTGGTGCTGTTTAAGGAATCACAGTGGGCCAAAAAATGAACAAACAGAATTTTATTATATCTATTTATGCTTTTTGCAGTATATAGTAAGTTTGACTAATCGTGTTTAGAATACTGAATATGTAGGTAGGTTCACTTCGTGTAGACATTAAAACTCCATATGACATCTTCATGCTAGATAGAGGCAGCTATAAATGTCATTGTTTCCTGCAATACTTGCTGTGGCATATGTTAGCTATTTAGTCCAAACTACCCAAGGAAAGTGAGCTGGGAAAAGAGTGGGTAAAAAGCTATAGTTTTGTTGTATATTAACATACAAATTCAACAACACCTGAAATGAGCAGATACTCCTTTGGGTGAAAATGTTCTGACCTTTCTTTACAGAGCCGTTCTGTTTTACAAGATATTGAAAACCACTGATTACTTTCACAGTTTTCCTCATGGAACAAACTGGTGAAATTAAGGATAATTATAGCTAAGAAGATTATAGGACAGAGCATCCAGTGTATTTATTGCTCAATGACTGTTTTTATAACACTTGACCTGAGAAAAGCTTGTAAAATGGTTTTAGTTACTAGAATTCACATCGTCCGTGGTGCTGTAGACAAAAGAATCATTTGTATCTCACAGTTAAGGAAGTTACCCTTTTCATAGCAGTTATACCTTTAATATCTTCTCCTGGGGAGAATGAAAATAAAGTACTGAAAACTGTTCTCACTTTCAAATGAAAACTTGTTCTAAATTGTTTTTAGTAACTGTGTATTGATAAAGCTACAAATACATGCAGATACCAAAGAATATGGAAGATCCAGTAGCACCACTCTCCTGGTTTCAGCTAGGATAATTTTTTTCCTAGTAGCTGTTGTGTTTTGGATTTAGTATAAGAATAATGTTGATAACACATATTGTTTTAGTTGTTGCTAAGTGATGTTTACATTAGCCAAGGACTTCTTCATCTTCCCAGAGAAGTTGATAAGGAGCATAGGACAAATTGGCCAAAGGAATATTCCATACCACAGATGTCATGTTCAGTATATAAATGGGGACTGACTGAGGAGCAGGAATCTGCGATCACTGCTCAGGATGGGCTGGGCAACCAATCATAGGGTGGTGAGTGACTTGTGTTGTATCACTTTATTTTGTATATTCTTTCACCATTGTTGTTATTATTATTACTATTTTCCTCTCCCTTTACTGTTCTGTTAAACTGTCTTTATTTCAACACATGAGGGTTTTTTTCCCATTCCTTTTCTCCCTCTTCTCCCTATTCTACTAAGGCGGGAGGTGTGGGGTGAGCGAGCAAGTGGCTGCATGGTCCTAGTTGCCAGCTGGGGTTAAACCATGACAATCAATTATAGTTAAATCTATATGGTGCATGTGGTCTCATTTTCTTAGACAGTTTTTTTCTATTTAGGATGCATTATTCTTTACGGGTTGTCTATGTCCTTATTTTAACACCTTTTTATGGCAGCATTAGTAAAAAAATTTTCAACTCATTTTATTTCCGAAATAGGTAGAGCATACTCTCAGCGCATTTGCAGATGATGACAAATTGGAGAAGATCATCTGATAATACTCTGGAGAGCAGGCCTGTTATGCAGCAGGACCTCCACAGGTTAGAGAAATGAACTCAAAGGAGCAACTGGAATTTCAAAGAAGGAAAAAGGGAAGTCTGCACCTGGGGTCAAATAACCCCATGCAGAGTCTCAAAGGGAGAGTGGGTTGACTGGCTGGAGAGCAACTTGGGCGAAGTATGTGTGGGGGGGAACAACAAAAGAAAAAGGAAAAAAAAAAAAAAAGGCAGTGGTCTTGGAGGGCAAGTTGCACATGAGTCAAGAGTGTGTTTTACCTCAAACCAGGACAGTGTCCCCGAATTTAAAAAGGCCAGTTATGTTCTCTCTGTACTAGCAAGAGTGTAGCTGGTTCAGTAAGTCCAGTGGAGGGTCACCAAGGTGATTAATAGGGACTGGAGCACATGATTTACAAGCAGAGGCCGGATAAATTTGTTTGGCCTTAAGAAGGGAAAGCCAAGAGGACACCTTACTGCTGTCCTCAACTGCCTAATAGGAGAATATGGAGAAAATGGAGCCGGACTCCCATTGGTGGTCCTCAGTGGCAGGAAGGGAGGCAACAGGTACAAGCTGCAATGTGGGAAGAGATTTCTTTATCTTTCATCACATTCTGTGTATTATTTCTGTCTAAGTGGAAAAATGTGAGTACATCCCAAAGTGAATGCCCCCCAAAAATCTCAGAAACATTGCTACAATAAATGTGGATAACTATGATCCTTTTCCCAGCCTTCCAATTCGAACAAGGGACTTGATCTTTATAACTGCAATAAACACACGTTGTCAGTGTTCAGTATTTTAAGAACAAAATAAAAAATGACTTTACATATAATTTATATCATGTGTCTGCAATTTATTGCTACAGGGTGTTCAGACTGTAGTCCAAAGTCTACTGGAAGTATTTCCATCAGAGCATTTAGCAAAGAAGGCACACTTGGAAATACCCAAATAAGCAAATTCTGAACAAGCTGACTCAAATACTGGAGCCAATTTAAGTCTCTTAACATAACCTGGGAGGAGCACTGCAGCTGCATTGCTTCTGGTATACAAGATAGCTCCATGAGAGCCAGTTTGGGTATCATTACAAAATGAGGGCTGTGGAGACTTAATTTTAGGCTCTGTGAAAGAATACTGTGTTGGTACAGATTATTTAGACTAGTGGAAATCTGGTTAGCTTCAGCAAATGCACGAATGTAGTGTTAAGGCAGGAAACTGCTTCGCCTACATAGAACAATCAGAGCATATTTATTTTGTTAATGTTATGTTACCATAAAATAATAAGGGAAATTAAATCACAATTTAATTGTTCATCGTGTTGCAGAACACATTGTGTCTCAAGCTGTCATGGAAACTTGTTATCGTTTCTTTGATCCTTAAATCATACACACAAAAATCGTTGAGGAAAGATAGAGGGATCACAATATTTGTGTGAGAAAGATTAATGAGCTGTCTAAGTTGATTGCTTTTGCAGTAGCTCATATTTCATGATATTGTATAAATGCATAAATGAGAATTTTTTTAAGTTTAAATAAAAAAAATCCGTTTCTTTTTTCGATACAGATCTAATGTTATGCATATCAAGTCATGAGTTTTACTTTCTTTTTATAGCAATTTTGCTTAGTGGTAAAATATGCAATGTATCCTAACTATTTCAAAAATGTATCTGTTGATGATTTGATTCCGTAGCATTTTTTTCTAGACACTTGTCATATGATTACATTTTACAGTATAATATGAATGTATTCATGGAGAATTCATTTGGTTCTATTCATAGTACACCTTACACAACATAGAGGATTACACTCTCTCTCTATCAAGTTACTGCAAAAAATATTTTTCAGTTACACAATATTTCAGTGTCTTTATTGCTCATTCAGGTCAATTGTTGGAGGTCTGTCAACATTCATGTAGTGATGTCAGTGCATGATTTAGCCACACAAAAATCTTTCCTTGTATGTATATACCCACTTGGAATTAAAAAAATATTTTCCTTTTTATTCATTACAGTGGTGAAGAAGAAAGAAAAAACAGAATTTCAAAGCATGTGCTTTATTTTATGTTTTCTGCTACAATATATTATAAACTAAGAAAATCAATCATAAAAAAATATTCTGTTACATGATCATTTTTATTAAGATAATGATAAACGTTTATTTTCTAATCCTCCTTCATGTATGGACAAATAAAAACATAATTGTAAATTTTCACTTAAAATTGGAATATGAAACTCACACTTTTATCCTCACCTTTCTCTGTGTAAGAAAATTGTGAAACACTTAAATTATTTCTTTATCAGATTCATAAGCAATCCCAGTAAAAATTACAGCTCATACTGCTAGTAATGAGTAGGGATCATGAATTCATCACAAAAGCAGAGTAAACCAGATTTTGAAATGTATAAGTATAGTGATATAAACACTATATTATATTTTTAATGTAATCTTTTTCTTTTTTTTCTTTTCTCTGAGGTGACTCAAAGGAAACGATTACACTTTGTGGTCATTTAGGTTTCTACCACCTCCATTTCAAAGATGTTAACTAGTAAGTGTTAAGAGTAACACAGGTATGATATTCTGCTTGTGATGTTAAAGTAGTTGTTTGAACTAAGAACTTCACCAAGGCCTAGGCAACTTTCATTTCACCTGACATGGCAAAAAGGGAGGTTGAAGATTTGAGAACATAATAATGTTTTAATATATTTTATTTTTGCCCAAAACTTACAGTTCAGTTTAGTCTCCTTTGCCTACAGCATTAAGATAGCACAGAAAACATAGGTGCTAGTGCAGATGCTGTACAGGAATGGGACTCTCTATCCAATTTTACTACATTCCTTGTATTGACCCATATTCCCAGCCCAGTGCTCAAATCTTATCTCTACATAACCTCTTTCACCGCAAGCGTACACACACATGCAATTACTCATGACAGCTAATTTTTTTATGGTTTTCAGCTTCCTGAATACCTTCTCCTTGTATGTGTATCTTTTGTGATACAATTGAATATGAACTTAAATATTTTTCCTGCAATAGACTTTGATTTTTCTTTTCTGGGGAGGTAAAAGGTTGTGTTGTCAGGAAACTATCTGCCACCAGCTTGGACCTTAAGTTGAAGAATCATAGAATAGTTTGGATTAGAAGAGACCTTTAAAGGTCATCTAGTCCAACCGCCCCTGCAATGAGCAGGGACATCATCGAACCAGATTGCATTGCTCAGAGCCCCCTCCAACCTGACCTCGAATGTTTCCAGAGATGGAGCACCTACCACCTCCCAAGAAATTGCTGTTTAGCCTGATATTGTACACAGCTTTAGTTTAAGAGGTATTCTATCCATCTTATATCTAGATTAAGGTTAAGAAAATTCAAATGTTGTGAATGAAACTTCTGCTGCTTCTATAGTTCAATTTAAGAAAAAAAAAAAGTCTACAGTGTCCAGAAGCTGGAACTGATATTTCAGATATCAGAAGTGTTTCTCCTGTCCCCTCCCTATCTTCTAGGGAAAATTGGTCAACAGTTTTTGCCTGAAAATCCTAAGAAAATAGAAAATTATTGCCACCTTCTTCAATTAAGTAATACTATCTGTTCTTCAGAATGAAGGTAGGCATTCGAAAGTGAAACTAATAGAAGAATAATTAAAGATTCTTATGCAAAGATTACAGAAAACCATAAGCGATGAAAAGATTTCATGTATTCCTTTCACATACCGGTAATATCTTTGCTGCTGTAAATAAATGAAATTGAATTGCTGGTTTGTCTATAAATTAAGAAAGTAAGTGTGTTGATATTTAAATAATAACACTTTGGTGCCTATTAACCTAATTTGCTATTGTGGAAGAGTAATTAATAGGAGGGAATGAAGAAATAACTTCTCACGCAGAGATCTGTTATGGCGAACACTTTGTTTGAAACATAAGAAATTATATTTTTGCAACTCTTTCTGAAGCCACATCTGCAGTTTCTCCCGCTTTACCTTCATACATGACAATTGCTGCTGCTATATTCCTGAGATATTTGAGAAAAGTCAGTCTAGCTCTACTTCTAACTATAAACTAGCAGTTCTTTTCTTTCTCACTAATGCCTTCTGCCAAAGTTTGCCCTGTTTCCATAAGTCAGAAGAGGGACAGATACAGTGTCTTCTGTTTCTTTGTTGTCTCATCACACATGCTGGTCAAAAGACCTTTGGGTACTTGGTTTAAATTAATTTATAGGCAGTTGTTTTCCAATGTAATCAACTGACTGGATACTGCTTAGTCGCTCATTCTACACTGATCAGACCACTCTACAACAATAATACCTGAAAACCAAGAGACTAGGATATGTGTGTGTGCTTTTTTTTTTTTAGCTTTTTAGGTTTGTTTGTTGTTGGTGGTTTTTTGATGGGTTTTTTTTTTTTTTGTTTTTTTTTTAAGTTTTTT
>VFFE01007186.1:1405900-1543325 GCA_008921705.1 Burhinus oedicnemus
GTAAGAGAGAGGGTTCTGTGGAGGGTTCTGTCTAACCAAGGTACATGCATGTAGCAGAGAAATGAGACTCTGTCTGTCTCTTTAAAATAGGGAAGATGTGAAATAAGTGGAATCAGCCTTCTTGCACTGAAACTGAAGGTACCTTGCTGCTAGCAAAAAATGAAATACAGTAATTTTCTGTATTCTTCAAAATTGAGATTGGACAATTATCCTAGTTGAGAACACTAGGATAAATAGCAAACCACCCACTGGCACTACTTGATAATAGGTCACTGCAAAAAAAAAGGCGCATTCCCCTTCGTCTTACATGATGAAGGCAGAGAAGAGGCTGTAAATAGGGCAGGAGTGAACAGCTCTGCTTCTTGAAGCAATCCATCTAGATGTCTGCTAGGAAGTGTTTGGGAAGATGCTGATGACATCAAGCCTGGAATGGGCACTAACACAGTGATATGAGACTACTTGATCACTCTGTCCTGGGCATCCTCCTGCTAGTCAGGGAAAGCACCTCACTTCCTCTTACTCCTTCTGGTTATAGAAACAGGTTCAATACATGTCATGGTCAGAATAGTAAGTTTGATTTATTTTCCTGCTTCAGCTACAATGATCAATCACAGGGCTGTACAGCAGGTATCTCCAGACAGTCCCAATCTCCATACTTTATTATCCCCTGTCCTATTTCCTCATGCCCCTTTTCATTGCCCTCATACCTCCCTTTCTCTGTCCAAATTATATCCCACATAAATAACCTGCCCCTAATTACATTTTCCCAGATTTGCTACATCCATACCAAACTGTATTTATCTAGGCAATCTTGGCTTTTCATGCCATTACTGACAATAATGGTTAATACTGATAATAATTCACTACTGCCAGTTATTATAGTTCTACTTCCCTGCCCCCCCCACTATCTGTAAATCCATTTCTCAAGTAACTCCCCCTTACCCACCTCTGACATCCAGCTTTTCATCATGACGCTATTACTAACCTCTGTCAGCATGGTTGTGTGCCATGTCCACCACCAGTTTCTCATGGCATGTCTCCAGCAGCTCCTCACATTCTGCTCCACAGCACGACCTCAACCCAGGGGTAAGTCAGCAACCTAATCATCTCTCTGTAGACCTAACAACGTCATTTAAGACCTTTAAACTTCTTTTGGGAGGCCTTTTGTGCCCTTCACAATTTTTCCTTGTCTTTGTACAGTCAATGATAGCAAACTGCAAGAGGCAGGTAAGATATTTTATGCCGAAATCCATGAAGCTTTAGAGCCATGAAATTCCCAACATTCTTCTATTCTACACTAAGAAAAGACAGGATATTTTTTGAAATACAACAGAATTAACTCCAGAATATCAAATAGTTCAGGACATCAATGTGAAATACACCAATATGGTTTCTAACTGTTGCTTAATTAATTGATTAGCTAGTGGTGAATACTTCCAGTAGGAGGATTCATGTATGAGGAGTATGAGGTTTAAATCCCGAGTCCAAAACATTCTAAAAATTATCTGAAAATGGGGTCTACTATTTGCTGCATGGTAAACAGCACTTTCCCCGCCTATTTTGACCAGAATTACTACCACAGATGTCAGAAACAGTTTTACTTCCAAGATCCATGAAAAGTTTCTGGTTTTATAACCAAATCAAAAATTTCACTAGAAAAAAAGGCAAATTTTGCAAATTGCTGTCTATGTCTGCTCACCTATGACTATATGTGAAAGCGTCTATTTGTATTTAGTTTGTATTTAGTTTGAGGAATATAGCTGCAAAATCATGGAATCAAAAATAATTGAAATAAAAATATTACATTTTGGTGGCCTATGCAGTTTTTAATGAGGAATTGTAATCCTATGTTTTTAATATAGAATCTTGAGTATGAATCCATAAGACAATAATGTTAACTGTAATTAAAATCTAGGCAGAAATCATAGATCTATATTCTCACTTTAGACTTGCTTCACTTCTAATTTGTTGCGCTGTCTGTCACAGAGGTGAACACAGAATGGCATGAATTAGAACTCATTTGTGCTGATACGGATTTCAACAAATAAACTTGTAAAATCTGGGGTGTGTATGTTTGTGTGGTACGTGCACACAAAGCAGTCTCTAACATTTTTTAACTTGTGGGTGAATTTTCACTGTAATAAGTTTGTGCCCCTAAAACTGCAGCAAATGCAGTAGCAAAACACTACTGTCATTGTAGACATTTTTAGAACAAGAAGGCTAAGTATAAACACGGTAGAAATACCACATATCAAATGAATTCCAAGTACATATTTCTTGGCATAAAATCTAAAACACTGCAGATATTCAGCTAAAATCTCTTGTTGTTGCCCTAAATATATTCCTTTGTTAAAATTATACTTCTAACCCTTTTGGGTATTGACAGCCTATTATTTTTCATATGTGCCATCTTTATCCAGGAAACTGAAAGAACAACTAATTATATCCTTTGCAAATGAGTGTAGCAGAATAGCTTTTGTTCACCAAAATTCTTAAGTCTATTCATCGTGAATGCAGAATTCACTAAGATTTTTTGTTGTTGTTTTTAATGTACAGCCACTTTAGTGGCATGTGAAGTTTGGCATTTGAAGCTAATTGTATACTTTGCTTTGGAGGCTGTAAATTCAGCCAGTCTCCCTAGCTGCATTGCATTTGTACTTAGGCCTTAATTGATCATTTTGCAGAAGGTTTTTGTGTGTTGTTTTTGGGTGATTGACATTGGCACTATTATTTTTAAAGGTTGCCCATGCAGTTTCAGTAAAGGCTATGGCAGTACGCAATTAAAATGAAGGTCAGTAAAATAAATCTATTAACAAAAACATAATGTTTGGGGAGAATGTGCTATACCTAAAATTTACAATGATTTTACAAAAATAACTGCATATAAAAGCTTCTCTAACTCATTTGTCTGTGTTATTGAGAAATCAAAAGTAAATTACTTAAGCAGAAAAGCAGCTGAGCTGAAAGTGGAATATAGGCATAAGTGGTATGAAAAAAATAATGGAAAAACATAGCTGAAATAGTCCCAAAGCATATACAATCATATATCTTCAACAGAAATAATCATTACAAATATTGGACTGGTCAGTCTGTTTATCAGCGTATGCATTTTAAGTTGGAAGGTGTCAGTAAATTTCTTTTGGAAAATTTAAGTTTCAACATTTGTGTTAATGATTTGGATGATGGAACATAGTGCACTCTCAGCAATTTTGTTGATGCTACAAATCTGGGAGGAACGGCAGATATGCCAGAGGGTTGTGCTGTTGTTCAGAAGGACCTCAACAGTCTGGAGAAAAGGGCTGAGAGGAACCTCGTGAAATTCAGCAGCTGGAAGTGCAAAGTCCTACACACGTACTCAAGCACCCCGTGGTGCTCACATAACTCCACGTACCACTACATGCACAAATACAGGCTGGGCGGAGAATGGATTGAAAGCAGACCTGAGGAGAGGGACTTTGGGGCTGTCGGTAGGTGAGAAGCTCAACATGAGCTGGTAATGTGTGCTCGCAGCCCGGAAGGCCAACCACATCCTGGGCTGCGTCAAAAGAAGCGTGGCCAGCAGGTTGAGGGAGGTGATTCTGCCCCTCTACTCCGCTCTTGTGAGACCCTACATGGAATACTGTGTCCAGCTCTGAGGCCCCCAACATAAGAAGGACATGGACCTGTTGGAGTGGGTCCAGAGGAGGGCCACGAAGATGATCAGATGGTTAGAGCACATCTCCTGTGAAGACAGGCTGAGAGAGTTGGGGCTGTTGAGGCTGGATAAGAGAAGGCTCCAGGAAGACATAGCAATTTTTCAGTATCTGAAGGGGCCTACAAGAAACTCGGAGAGGGACTTTTTACAAGGGCATGTAGTGATAGGACAAGGTGTATTTGCTTCAAACCAGAAGAGGGTAGATTTAGATTAGATCTCAAGAAGAAATTTTTTACTATGAAGGTAGTGAGACACTGGAACAGATTGCCCAGAGAAGCTGTGGAGGCCCCATCCCTGGAAGTGTTCAAGGCCAGGTTGGATGAGGCTTTGAGCAATGTGGTCTAGTGGGAGGTGTCCTTGGCCACATCAGGGGGGTTGAAACTAGATGATCTTTAGAGTCTCTTCCAACCTAAACCATTCTATGATTCTATGTAGGGGGCTACTAGCTGGTTCCTGATGGACAACGAGTTCTAGTCTCCATCCTTAGAGATATTAAAAAAAAAATTTAGACACAATCTTGGGCAGCTGGCTCTGGGTGGCCCTGTTTAAGCAGGACAAGATGGCCTCCAGAGGTCCCTTCCAGCCTCTGTGATTCTCAGATAATGACATTATGTAGTCTATCTGCTGTTCCTTGTATGATCACCTAAGAGCTTCAGATTTCTTCACTCTCTTTAAAGCATTCAGAAGAAATGAGTATAGTTTTCTGGTCATCTTTACATAATCAATGTGAATCTAAAATTAGTTTTTACTTCAATGAGCACCTTCAGGTGGCTCTTCTCTTTTTGTCAGCAAGAAATTGCCACTCTTGAAAGTATATCTGTGCATCTAGTTGGGACACTGCCAAAAAGAATGGTCTCATAGAGCATGATTTGTGAACAAATACATGCTTAGGAGGTACAGGTTTTCCACCTTACTTAAGCCAGAAAAAGAGATCTCTTACAATTTGTAATATTATTCTACAACTGTAAAATTTAATGTATAATTACTGTTTCTTTTGTAATTTTGAGTGTGGGTTTTTTTCTGTTTAAGAAGTTATTTTCATTGGCTTTCATATCATTAATCTGCACTAAGCTTTTCACTGAGAAAATTGCAAATTTATGACTTTATTATAGGTCTTGGAAGATACCGTACACTGACATTTTGACAGGTTGCTTGCATACAAATGACTGAAATATTACCAGCAGTCTTTGTGGTTTTATGTGCTCCCTGTTTTATTTATTTTCTTCCAGTAGTATTGATGTTCAATACGTACTGAACTGCTTGATTTGAAAACCTGTGAAAAGGGGGTACATGAAGTCATTTGTCCTGTGCTGTTATTTCAAGCTCTGTAAATCAAGTTGTTTATCATCCCTAAAGGTATCGGGTCAAAACATGACAAAATCTGTGCTGAAACGGAGGTCAACAGTGCTGCAATTGAGCTTTTAAGTAAAAGATAAAGAAAACTCTCTTTTCTGAAAAGAAGCTATCCTTTAAATTTTGCCAATGAAAGGAAAACTACCTTGTGATAGGTATACTTATGTAAATCTACTGCAGAGATTTGTATGCACCCCACAATGTCTGAAAGATCTACTAAGCTTAATTATCAGGGCCAAGATACCAGAATAAATAGAGAATAGGTCTCAGTCTGTTGGCAAAATATGATGTTTTTAAGGTGTGTTCACTGTACTGTGCTACTCCAGTTGGTGAGAAAGAGAACACATGGTGCCACACTTACCAAGTGGAAGATCTGTTTATCTGCTCAGCTGGCTGGTTTATCGAAAGAAAAGACAAGTTAAAAGCAAAACCAAAACAACTTCTGAGAGCCCTTTCAATTTACCTTTATCATATACATATATTAGAAAGTATATTATGGCCTTTGCACATCTCTTACAGGCCTTAATTTTTCTGACCTCTTTTAGATGAACCACATGCCAATATGCTCTGCCTTTCCATGGAGTAAAACAGAAGAATAGAATAACTAACTCACAGGGATTTAGATTGTGACTTTACTGCTTCATTAGATGTATTTCGCACCGGTGTTCCAATACCTGTACAGACTCACATGTTCTAATGCACAAGTGAAGTCAGTCTAGCAAGTAAATAAATTCTTGTCAAGGTTCAGTTACTATAAGTTGCAGAGAATACATACAGAGGATACACAGAGGCATTGTAAATTTTTTTAATATTGCAGCACGTAGCTTTTTAATTGTGGGATTTAAATTTTTAAAGATCATACAGACTATATGTTTAAATAAATAAATAAATAAATAAATAAATAAATAAATAAATAAATAAAAACCAACAACAAAAAAACCACCCCAAACCCAAAAACGGCATCTGTAAAGAAAAAGGACAGGGCATCCAGTTTAATTCACATTCTTGTTCCAAAAACAGATGAAGTAGATGTAGTGGTGTTGCTATATTTTGAATAAAAATACATTTTTAAAAATAACACCCTTGCATCTTTGGCACTAGATATCGCTATTGATAATACACACTAATGAGCTCTGAAGGACAGAGTGGCAATTAAACCAGGTCTTTTTATCAGCTGGAGAGATGGAAATTGTTCAGAAAGAAACTGAAGTGGTGAGAAGATAGTGCTGACTGATGTACTAAGAAAAATTATAAGAAAACCTTTGCAGTTGTAGGCAACTAAAGTATAATTTATTCTAATCACATTTACCAGGAAGAGTAGCTCAGCTGAGGTTTGCCTACAACAAAATTCCATGACTTGGTTCAAAAATAGGTGGTAGTGTGAAATTCATCACATTGTGATGTTGGAAGCAATTCAGCCTAAGGGTCTGTGCCCAAGAAGCAAATAAAATTTAAGATATAGAGAAGTTGTGCTAGATTTAACATTTATTATGTCCTGCCGTTCCACTAAATTTTCACTGAAGGCAGATATGGAAAACATTTCTGATGTGCTACATGGGTGAAAGAGGAGGGAATTTATTAAATAAAGGAGGCAGAATATAAAGAAGGGTATCCAAGATATGGTTAAGGAAGCAAAATCAGACTTGCTAAGTGTCTTTCAGATGTGTGTTGTGACATATGAGTTTCTGGTAGGACTTTTGTGATCATATGACTAATCTGGAAGGCATTAACAACTTGACACTATCCTTCTGCCAACTGTTCCACATAGCATTTGCTCTTCTGTCACCTCTTTTCCCCAACTTAAATACGTCATAAAATCTAAATAAAGTATTAAAGAATTGGAACAAAATAGTTGACAAACATAGAAGTAAAACTGCAGCTTAAGGAATAGGTAAAATTACTTCGGTAATTCTGCATGCAGTTAACACTTATGGATGATAAAAAGCAAATCATAATCTTTTAATTATTTAATTTGAAAACTTTTTATATTTTAAAATTAGTTTTAGTGTCAATTAAACAGACATTCTAATTTGGTCTTTTTTTTTAGAAAACTAATAAATTTCAGTAGAAAAATTTTAAGAAAAAATATCGTTTTCAGTTTTCATTTGTTGTTATAATAATAACAATGATAATAATAATAAAACTATTATTAATAATAATAATTTATTTTCTCTCAAATGGCCAATTTATATTCCACTATTTTAACAGTCTCTGTGTCAAATATTCTTTAGTTGAACAATGGACAAATGGCTTCTTTTTTTAATGAGCAGAAACTCTTCGAAGGGGATGTAGATCTGCCTTCTGTGGATCCTCTGAATAACATAGGAAATGTATCACGGAAGAGAGAGTCAAATTTCAATACTCGCATGTTTTCACAACGCAGGAATATCATTCCTTTCCATTACTCCAAACCAGGACACAAAATTGTTAATACAGCTGTGGCTTTAAATTAGAGTTTCAAACACACAAGAAATCACCATAAAGGGGGGAAATTAGAAGGTAAATACTAACAGGATCATTAAAACAATTGGTTTTCCTCTATTTTAAATTTTTTCTCCTCTATATAAATGGGAGCTACATTTGACTATAAATAAGCACAAATCACCACTATTAAGCATCCAGAGCTGTGTCTGCCTAGAGATTGAAGGATCACTGGTAAATCACCTGCAATACCTACATAAATATCTACGCAATGAAAATGGAAACATGAATACTGGACACTCCTAAGGTTCTCCTGTAAGAGGTAAGCACACATGGCCTATTTTTGCAAAGACATATTTCATTTTGACATTTTGTTATATTGTTGCATTTATTTCCACAAAGGAAAAAAGGAAAAGAAGCAGTAGTACCAAAACTGCAATGGGTATCTTCAGGTAGAAGTATATATATACATAGGTATTTTGAGTGAAATGAAGTCCACTGTTAAAATATCAAAGAAACAGATAGAACTGGTTTTTTGGTGTGTCTGAATGAAATAAATATCTACATTTCCCAAAAAAAACTCTTCAACTCTCTATGAACATTTCTTATGCATGATAATGAGTGCATGCCTGTACTCTCCATCTCCTCCTTTTCTACTTCCTTCCCCCCTCTCTCTCCCTTCTTCTTTCTCTGTCTATTTATCATCATACATATTCCTGCTTGCAAGAAAAAAAAATAATCTGGAAATAGACATTACTTTGGGCTCTTTTAAGACTGTATTCCTTCTCATCTAAGAAATGTACAGTTCTATTTAAACTAAAAGACTCTACCTCTTTTTTTATATTTATTGTGTTGGAAGTAGATTTCAAAAGCAGTAAAAGCAGTCATTTATTAATGTCCCTCAATGATTATTATGAAAAAACATGTTAGGGATTGAATTATTAATCAAAAAAAATCTCAGGTTTTTTTTTTTTTCAATTAATGTTTTTACTTTTGAAATACACTTAATTCCTGTTGAATGAAGAAAGATTTTATTTTTAAAAAAATTCTTATAAATCTGGTGGAAAAGAACTTCTCTGTAAGTGATCAGAAACTGTGTCAGGTGGTTATTCTGCTGAAAGGTAAAGGGTGGTGAACCAGTGTCTTGGAGAGTACAATGGCAGTGTTGGTACGGGCAGCAATGAGTATGACCTGTTAAGGAAGGACAAGAGCAGGGATAGGGAATAAAAAATAGAATGAGTTCCTGATTCTTTCCCTCAAGAGGAATAGAATTGATTTCCATTTCAAGAGATTAGGACTCCTCTGTCCTTTTTCCTTTTCCTACTTGTTGCAGTGTCAACTCTTCTACTGTTCCAAGGACCTGCACTGTTTTCTTTTCACCATTGGAGGACTGCTGTCACGAGAGCACTTTCTTGATACTTTTTGAATGTTGTTCCATCTGGTAACTAACAAGAGGAGGACCTTAATTTTACTCAGAAGTGGGAGAAATCGGGACCTGAATTTTCTTCCTTTCTGTACATATTTTTTTTTCATAGAATCATAGAATTTTGTAGGTTGGAAGGGACCTTTAAGATCACTGAGTCCAACCATGAACCCAATACTGCTAAAACCACCACTAAATCATGTCCCTAATCACCACATCTACCCGTCTTTTAAATATCTCCAGGGATGGCAATTCCAGCTTAGTCTTCTCACCTTCACATTGATGTTGCTGAAATGCTGAATAAGAAGTGATTGACACAGCAGTTCAAATACAGATGGTATTGAATTTTGTCATGGAAACATTTTGAAATAGCTGTCTATTAAAGTGTATCGATAAGTTTTGGTTTAACATGGGAGAAACCCAAGACATATAACTGAGGCAATTCAACAGACTACTAGCATTGTACAATTTTTGAAATATTTCTTACCACCAAACTAAGTTTTTCTGGGATCTCTATCTAGCTTGTGGAATGGAAGCAGTTTTTATGATGGTTGATTGAGAATATCTGCATTTATGTCTTGTCTGAACTTGCCTTCTACAAGGAACTCTTTCACTCTATTGACAAGAAGTGATGTAACAGACAACATAAATGGTATGAATGTTCTACAAAATGTCAAGCAAATACTTATTTTTGGGACTGCTGGACTTGAATTGGGTCATGTTCAGTCACAGGCCTGTTCTTAACTCAAATATCATAGAATCATAGAATAGTTTAGGTTGGAAGGGACCTTAAAGATCACCTAGTTCCAGCCCCCCTGACACGGGCAAGGACACCTCCCACTAGAACAGGTTGCTCAAAGCCTCACCCAGCCTGGCCTTAAACACTTCCAGGGATGGGGCCTCCACAGCTTCTCTGGGCAACTTGTTCCAGGGCCTCACCACCCTCAGAGTGAAAAATTTCTTCTTGAGATCTAATCTAAATCTACCCTCTTTCAGTTTGAAGCCATTAGCCCTCATCCTATCACTACATGCCCTTGTAAAAAGTCCCTCTCCAGATTTCTTGTAAGCACCCTTACAACACCTTAGGGGGTGTTGGTGGACAGCCAGCTGAATATGAGCCAGCAGTGTGCCCAGGTGGCCAAGAAAGCCAGCAGCATCCTGACTTGTATCAGGAATAGTGTGACCAGCAAGACTAGGGAAGTGATTGTCCCCTTGTACTCAGCACTCATGAGGCCCACCTCGGATCCTGTGTTCAGTTTTGGGTCTCTCACTACAAGAAAGACGTTGAGGTGCTGGAACATATCCAAAGAAGAGTAACAAAGCTGGTGAAGGGTCTAGAGAACAAGCCTTATGAGGAACAGCTGAGGGAACTGGGATTGTTTAGTCTGGATAAAAGGAGGCTGAAGGGAGACCTTATCGCTCTCTACAACTACCTAAAAGGACGTTGTAGTGAGGTGGGTGTTGGTATCTTTTCCCAAGTGACAAGCAATCAGATGAGAGGAAGCAGCCTCACATTGCACCAGGGGAGGTTTAGATGGGATATGAGGAAAAATTTCTCCACCAAAAGGGTTCTCAAACACTGGAACAGGCTGCCCAGGGAAGTGGTGGAGTCACCATCCCTGGAGGTATTTAAAAGATGTGTAGATGTGGTGCTTAGGGACATGGCTTAGTGGTGGGCTTAACAGTGTTAATGGTCAGACCTGATGATCTTAAAGGTCTTTTCCAACCTAAATGATTGTTTAATATCTTTATTGATGATCTGGATGAGGGGATTGAGTGCACCCTCAGTAAGTTTGCAGATGACACCAAATTAATTGGGACTGTTGATCTGCTTGAGGGTACCAAGGCTCTGCAGAGAGATCTGGACAGACTGGATCAATGCGCTGAAGCCTGTATCAAGAATCGTGTGGCCAGCAGGAGTAGGGAAGTGACCGTGCCCCTGTACTCAGCACTGGTGAGGCCGCAGCTTGAGTCCTGTGTTCAGTTTTGGGTGCCACACTATAGGAGGGACATTAAGGTGCTGGAGCATGTCCAGAGAAGGGCAACAAAGCTGGTGGGGGGTCTGGAGAACATGTCTTATGAGGAGCGGCTGAAGGAATTAGGATTGTTTAGTCTGGAGAAGAGAAGGCTGAGGGGAGACCTTATTACTCTCTACAACTACCTGAAAGGAGGCTGTAGTGAGATGGGAGGTGATCTCTTCTCCCAAGTAACTAGCGATAGGACAAGAGGAAATGGGTTCAAGTTGTGCCAGGGGAGGTTAAGCCTGAACATTAGGAAAAAAATGTTTCACAGGAAGAGCTCTCAAACATTGGAACAGGCTGCCCAGGGAAGTGGTTGAGTCAGCATCCCTAGATGTGTTTGAAAGTTGTGTAGATGTGGTGCTTAGAGACATGGTTTAGTGGCAGACCTGGTAGAGTAGGGTCAATGGTTGGACCTGATGATCTTAAAGGTCTTTTCCAACCTAAACAATTCTATGATTCTATGATTTTCTGTCACAGGTTCAGACCTGAGCCTAGCTTCTTTGGATAATACCTATCAAAGAACAAAGCAGAGTTGCAAGGGTAGACTTACATATATGAATGATTCAGAGAAGAAGGGAGACACAGGTGAATGAATTACGATATAAACAGAAGAGAGATTTCTGTAACAACAGAAATGTGTTTCTTAGTAACTTCACTGTCATTTTCATTGTTATTACAAAGTAGTCTTCTGATTGAGGAGTATGAAGCATACATCGATAAAACAAAGAAATCTTTTGAAGATATATCTATTTTGGATTGGATATGGATTTTCTTTGCTTGGCCCTCTGTAGTGGAAAAAGTCAAGTTAGAAGTGGGAAGTGTAGCCTGGAGTGAGGCTGTACACTCCCACACCCAGCAGAGCGAAAGGGATAAAACACTGCATGGGATCACAATACCCAGGGCCCTGCACCAGCCCCTCTTGTGTGCAGGCAAGCACCGAACCCCACAAAAGCGAGCTCTGTGCCAGCTATCGATCAACTTTGATTTCCTCAGCCGCTTTTGAACAGGGCTGCAGAATGACAGTGATTCCACCTCAGAGTGGGCTCTCTGCCCATGCAGAGAGTGCAGTTGGATTTTCCCTCAAGTGCACACAATATTCTTGAATCTGACCCTGATTTTTTGAATAGTAGATCGATTCCTGCAGAAAGCATGTTCATACATGTTAGTGTTTCCTATGGGGCTTTATTAATTTTGTCATTATTAATCTGAGACAGATGTTTTATGTAGGTGAGATAAACTGATACTTTTCTTTCTAAAACCACTTGTGAAAAAATAGATGTAAAAATATATAAAAATTTAAGGGAAGTGCTGGAACAATATTTAGGAACAAGTCAGCTAGTACGTTCCATCATTTCAGTTGACACTGAACTTAATGCTCTACAGAAACAGGGTAATTGTCAAAAGTAAGTTTCTATTATGAAACTACATTACTATACTGTAATGAATTCATCAGAAATACGTTAGGCTTAAAAGATTGCTTACATATGTACAACTTCTTAAAGACTAAGGTGAAGGAATTAGTATATATATGTATAATCTTCTTTCGCACCTCTTTTAATGATGTTTTTAACTTGTTGTATGTGTAATATGGTTTTAATTATTCATCTTTCTTAATATTTCACAGGTCTCAAAAAATTTCCTTGCCAAAAAATAAAGAACTTTACCTTTGTGTGAATCCTACCGTTTAAAATTTTAACCAAATTGAGTTTTCAACTTTACCATATATCATAATAAAAAAAAAATAATTACATTTTTCATGGAAGGATGGACACATTTTTCAAACAATTGTACTTGATGACAAAATAATGGATATAATGAACAAGCAGGGAATGAAAGAGAAGCTTGTGATTTAAAGCAATGTAATTATGTATATTATCAACTGAGATACACTGTTTCCCACAGTATTCTCCTGGAGAAACAGGCTGCTGATAGCTTGGATGAACATGTGCTTTGCTGGGTAGAAAACTGGCTGGATGGCCAGGCCCAAAGAGTTGTGGTGAATGAAGTTAAATCCAGTTGGCAGCCAGTCACAAGTGGTGTTACCCAGGGCTCAGTACTGGGGTCAGTTCTGTTTAATATCTTTGTCAACGACCTGAACAAGGGGATCAAGTGTGCCCTTGACAAGTTTCCAGACAACAGCAAGTTGGGCAGGAGTGTCAATCTGCTTGAGAGTCGGATGGCTCTACAGAGGGATCTGGACAGGCTGGATTAATGGGCCGAGACCAATTGTATGAGGCTCAACAAGGCCAGCTGCTGGGTCCTGCACTTGGGTCACAAGTGCATTGGATCCCATGCAGCGCTAGAGGTTTGGGGAAGAGTGGCTGGAAAGCTGCCTGGTGGAAAAGGACTTGGGGGTGTTGGTGGACAGCCAGCTGAATATGAGCCAGCAGTGTGCCCAGGTGGCCAAGAAGGCCAGCAGCATCCTGGCCTGTATCAGGAATAGTGTGACCAGCAAGACTAGGGAAGTGATTGTCCCCCTGTACTCAGCACTCATGAGGCCCCGCCTTGGATCCTGTATTCGGTTTTGGGCCCCTCACTACAAGAAAGACATTAAGATGCTGGAACATGTCCAAAGAAGGGCAACAAAGCTGGTGAAGAGTCTAGAGAACAAATCTTATGAGGAGCAGCTGAGGGAACTGGGATTGTTTAGTCTGGATAAAAGGAGGCTGAAGGGAGACCTTATCGCTGTCTACAGCTACCTGAAAGGAGGTGGTTGTTGGTCTCTTTTCCCAAGTAACAGTCAATAGGACAAGACGAAGCAGCCTCACATTGCACCAAGGGAGGTTTAGATGGGATATGAGGAAGAGTTTCTTCACCAAAAGGGTTGTCAAGCATGGGAACAAGCTGCCCAGGGAAGTGGTGGAGTCACTATCCCTGGAGGTATTTAAAACATGTGTAGATGTGGTGCTTAGGGACATGGCTTAGTGGTGGGCTTAACAGTGTTGAGTTAATGGTTGGACCTGATGATCTTAAAGGTCTTTTCCAACCTAAATGATTCTATGATTCTATATACACGCATCCTACTCTTCCATTTGAGGTTTTTTCATTTTTTATTATATGCATAAAAAATAAGAAATAATTTAAAAATATTAATTACAAGAATCTCATTGAAAATCAATTGAGAATAACCTTTTGTATTAATTTAATGACATATAGATCTGTCCCTTCTCACAGCTAATTAAGAAGAAGCTGGGTTGTCCTTCAACATGAGGAATTTAAGCAAAAAGCCATTATCTTGCTGTCAAGACTTTAGAGTATGTCATGAAGAACAAAAAAAGAAAGACCTGGAGGCACCACTGAGATAAATGGCATTGATAGCTGACATGACTGGTAAAGCAGAAGGAACAGGGAACATGACAATGCAATTTAAGAAACATACCTAGGATAGCTGTACTTTATTTTTCACTGCTTTTTCTGTTTCTTCCATTTTGACGTAGAGACGGTTTTTCTACTCAGCATTGTAAATTACAGCAACTCCAGAGATTTGTTGGGAAGAGTCATGGGAGTATGCAGAAGCACATAGGAGTAGAAGAGCACTCTGTAGAGAGTACCATATGAAATCATTGTCACCTGAGATCTGAGAGGAAGGATAATCTTTCTTCAATGGCCGGCGTCCTGGGAGGACTGTCTCTGCGTCTGCCTTTGATCCCTATCCTGAATCCAGATCCGTTATCCAGTTCCCATCCATCACTGAGTCCAGTCTGGGACTTCCCCAGTGCCTGCTGGTGACGTGATTGTCATCCTGGGAGCTTGATACGGTTTGTATATATTTCATTATTTTCTTTTTATTATTTTATTATCAATAGTTCATTAAAATAGTTTAGTTCCTTCTAAACTCTTAGGTCTCTATTTTCCTCTCTCTTTCTTGCCTCCCGAGCGGAGCAGGAGAGAGACAGCATCTGTCATTCCACTGGATTGGGCCAATCTAGCCCAAACCACGACAATAATGTTGATGACATGAGGGGAAAGGCCGTAATATGGAAAGCAGCCAGTGTGCTGAACAGCATTGCTGCAGCTCTGACCAAGTCAACTATCTGAGGACCAACTTTGTCTTTCCTAGGTTCCTAGGTCATATCTAGGATTCTGTAGTATAACATTTACACAAAAGATCTGCTTATGCACTTTAGCAGATTTCCCAGTCATCTAAACCATTTTAAAGTTTCAGCATTTCCTGTTATGAGGCCAGTTTCTACTTTTGAGACACGAAAAAAACAGTTGGATTTCAGATAATGGAATTGCAATGTGCACAACTGGGCTACATTGTGTGGTGTATTAGATTTGCAGTTCAGACAGAATTATTTTCTCTTAGCTTTAGCTTTCTAAAATTTTGTTATCTAACTTTTTTTATGGTATTTCCCAAATTTTCTAGGAAAAGAAAGCTTTTATTATTCTCAGGTTATAGCTTAATCATGGTACAAACAAATGCCATTTGCAAGCAGTCATATTCACTTAAACTAAAGAATAAAAAAAAATCACTTATCTAGTTTCCTGTAGTTAACAGACAGTACTATGTATTTCCAGAGGGCAATTCAGACAATCCTAGAATAACTGGGATAATTTACTTTCAGGCAGATGTAATGAAACTTAAGACTTGGGGCGAATCTCCAAAACATTCAAGACTTGCAATATTTATATGGAAAATACGTCATAACTAATGTGTGTGTGTACTGTTCTTTAGCTATAAAGTAAGGGTATTAAAGCTTGTGCTGTTGTGACAAGAGGTCATGACATTAGTTTCTCTTACTATCTTTTCACCCTGCAAAACTAGTCTATTTTGCCTAATCTTAATTCAAACAGCAATTCAGAAGAAAATGTATTGTAGGAATAAACAATGTGTTGGTTGGAATGGGAAAATGAAATGACATACAGAGATATATTTGCTAATCTTGTAGTTGCATTGACTTCTCTGTCTAAGGGTTCGAACCTTCCAATTTCCATGATGCTTGCTGTGAAACCATTTTGCAATTGGAGAACCTACAAAAAGAAAGAAAGAAAAGCCAAATAATATTTTATGTTAAAACTCTAGAAGTCAAAATTCAGAAAAAATTCCAGTCTTGCAAAGAAATGGAGTTAGTTTTCAGTAAAATCCTAGGCCATTTTGAGGGTTGTGGTTGAAACTCACATGAAGTACAAAACTTGGCAGTCTTTTGAAAAGGACCAATAAATATATTTGAATATATTATTTAATTCACATATTGGGTTCATTCGAAGATGGCATTCAAGTGAAAACACAAAACCTTCCAGTAAACATCACAGGAAAGATGCTAAGCAGCTGTTTAGAAATATTATTGGGAGTCACAAAGTCACAATGCTTTGGTTTACTTGTTTTATACCATTTCCAACATCACCTACAACTCTACAGCATTAACTACTGACCTCAGTTCAACAGGATTTTGATGCCTGTAACGTTTACTTTCCATTTGGATAATGCTTTTGCCATTGTCTTTATGGAACAAGAATTTTGGCTACCCTAAACAAAGATGGAGTAAGATGTGGCCAGTCCAGGTCACACAGCATCAGCTGTCTCTATAGAGGTTGTCAATAACCTGCTGACCAGACTTTGGAATCCTCTGCCTGGGTACCTATAGCAAGCAAATATTATAAAAAACAATATATTTTTTTGAGTCTTGTATGCAACTAAAAAGAATTTCCAGCCCAGATTTACTAGAAGACAGAAGTAATATATCCTAGCAGGGCCTGCTGTAGTACACCATGTCATGTGGTGAGTTAAAAAGTTGTACCAAAACACAGATCCTTTTCTATATCAACATTTTGGCTGGATCTACCCTTGCTTCCTGCATCAGTTCAATGAAATTAAACACAGTTTGGTAAGCTCTTTGTTTTTATTACAGGAAGTAAAAAATAAACAACCCTATGTCTCTTGTCCTTTCCAGCAGCTCTACCAGACAGTCTGAACCTTTCAAACGTTCACTGTACTTCATTAAAAACATCCAGCCTTATGGTAAAGTTTAGATGCTGTAGACTTTTCCATATGGCATAGTAACTGTGTAGATACTTAATGTATTTGCACACCCACACATGAATAAAAAATGTAAATAAATATAAAACTGTTCTTAGTAGAGAAAACAGTAAAATTGTAATTTATATTTTGAGAATTTTCTTTTTTTCAAAATATATTAGAAAAATATTGTACACTCCATTGAAATAGATAGATAACAAAGTATGATCCATTTCTTTTGCTCCCTCCTCTCAAAGTTCTGTGGGACATTTGATGCCATAATTGATATGTCTTTTATAAAACAATAACTTGAATAAACATTTTGGTAAATTTTGAACTAGATGATGAGATAAAATGTCCCGCTAGTGTATTTAATGCAAGGACTTCAGTTATGTTCAGTATTGTTAGTTTACTGAGGCAGGGACAAGATGAGAAACACCGACTTTGTTAATGTCAGTAGAAACGTGTAAGCAGTCTGATGCCATTTGTTTTCTTCTGATATCTGTACTCCACTACAGACGTTAGTGTCAAGCTCACTGAAATTATTGTAGAATTTCTTCAACAGCAGACAGACACAGAGATAGTAAAAAGACCTTTTAAATGCAGAATATTGTTTTACTCTCACAATGATTTCAGTACTAGAAATACTTCATAAGTTAGAAGTGATAAATATTCATGTGCATTAAATATATTCATTTAGTAGAATTATTCATGGTGATGGAAATTATGTAGTCAGTTTCTGTTAGAATCGGTAGTAGTTTTAAGTGAACAAAGGTTGTATGACTTGGACTGTGTATTTAGCAAGATAAATAGCCTGTGCTCAGTACAGTGTCACTTTTTGGTGCTTCAGTGATTCCACTTCTCTTTCCCCCACACGTGAAGAATTTCTTTCTTCCACTGAGGTCAGCTTACTCCTGTGCTTTTCTTACCAAGAAAGAAATATAATTTTAAGTGTCTACACCTGCCTCACAACTGCTCGAGCAGGAGTAAACTTTGGCCAAAAAATCATTGACCTCTTCTGAGACCCTAATTGAGTTATGAAGGAGTTAGAAATTGCCTATTGCTTGCAATGGTTTTGACTGGAACTGATAAAAGAGTCAAGATCAGTTTCAGCGACAGTTGACTATGGCAGTTAGGCTTAACTAGGTGTACATGAAGAAAATGTGTGGAAGCATAAAACAGGAAACATCTTACAGATGCATGCAGTCCTTGATTACTTTTCTCTGAAACCATATTCACAGAGTCAGACTAATGGTTGCGGGCTTCCAGATACTAAATTACAAAAGGGTTTAATTCTTGGTTTCTTTTTTGTGATCCAAAATTGCTTTTATGTTGAAAAAAATACTAATGTAAAACCCTTTCCTTGTGTAATAAGCATGTTGCAAGTAGTGCAGAGTCATCAAACAGCATTTGTCAGGCTTTTAACATTAGGGATTGGAAGAACTGTAGCGCACATTGAGTTCTGAGCCAAGAAAAATTAGTTTTCAAATTCCCAAACATGTACTATTGTGAGAGACAGGTAGCAGAAGTACACTCTACATGGTCTATATATTTGCCCATGGCTGCATGTTAGGGCTGTGGAACATGCATTACTTTGGAGGCACAGCCATCTAAAGTCAGTAGGAAATTTAAATTAGCTGCTATGTATTGAAGGGAAAATTGGCAGATCGTAACCATTAAAAACATAATTAATGT
Source organism: Burhinus oedicnemus (assembly GCA_008921705.1). Classification (NCBI taxonomy): domain Eukaryota; kingdom Metazoa; phylum Chordata; class Aves; order Charadriiformes; family Burhinidae; genus Burhinus; species Burhinus oedicnemus. The sequence continues at coordinate 1,424,467 of VFFE01007186.1, forward strand.
TCCCAAAAGAGTTTTAAATGAGATGTTTTCAACTTTTTAGTAATCTGGGCAGTCCATTGAAAATAATATGTGATAAGTTTAATGCTGTCTGCTGGCAGATACATGTTTAATACTTGTAGAAAGCTGTGTCCTGCATTTTGGATGACATCTGACTATTTTGTAAGAAACCAGTGGTGCTACTGGAACTGTGCAACACCCATAATAAAAATTCATGATTCTATTTTTAAAGACTGCTGCAACACCTAGTATTTGAGATTTCTTTTCATATTGACAATTATGAAAGGTTCATTTCAAACAAAAAGAATCAGCACGGAATTAGGGATTGTATATTTTTTTAGCTTCCGTGTCCTCTGTTTAGTGTATCTTCTAAAGAATAATAATGTGACATTTCTTAAAAACACACACGGAGGTTTTTTTTTTTTTTGGGGGGGGGAACGACCCTTGACATTCTTCCTTTGAATGCTTGTGAGATTTCCCAGTGTTAAGAACAAGGAACCAGCCAGGGAGAGCTCCACAATGGAAAGCATCAGCAGCAGAATGAGAGAGTGCCAGAGGGCCTATCTTGGGGTCCAATCTGTTCAGAGAAGAGACAGCAAACTGCTGTTGCCAATTTACATACCTTTGCTTTGCTGTGAGGCACAGGGCGCAGAACTGTGTCTGGTGACAGCTGTATCATATACATATTTATCTCAATGTAGTAAGTATAGGGACTTAAACAAAACAAAACACACACAAAAAAATCCACCCTAGCAATAGCATCAAGATCAGAAATACAAAAGACCTTTCCACAGAACAATTGATGAAAGACTTGTAGTGTAACCTGACCTTTTGATGGAGAAGCCAAGACTAAAGTCAGTCTGGATTCTAAGGCACAGATAGAAAGCTCACATGCTTTGTGCATGCTTTTGTTATTGTTGTTTTGTTGAAGCAACTGTGGAAGTGCCTTTTATAAATAATGATAGAATAAAGACAGAAAACTATCTGCCAACCATAATCAAGGGGCAAGATGATCCCATGTGTATTTTTAAAATAGAAAGTAATTGAACAATAATGTTTTAAAGGGCCTGGCATCTCAATCTTACCCTCTGTACAAAGGGAGGAGACTTTCTCCCTCTTGCAAGTCTGTTGTTACTGTTTCAAATCAGGAAAATGGAAGAACCAAGGAAATCCTATTCAGAATATGCTTTTATCTGTGCCTGCTGGTCACTGATAATACTGCTCTACCTGAAAGAAGAAATTATGGATGACTTTGATGATGTTGTAAAATGAAATCTGAGAATTCAGAAATCTTTTAGCATCGAAATGTGACAATTCCAAAAGGCTTCTGTGTGAACTACTAGGTAGCCTTTTGATTGGTTAAATAAGGAAGCCACAATATTCAATCAAGTTATACTTTTTGCATTTTGGCTTCTGATTTCCCACTGGTTTCAAATGGTTGCTCTTAATACAACTTTACAAGCTAAAATGTCTGGTTGAATATGAATCTTGGGCTGTTATGTTTTAAGTATTTTAATTAAAAAAAAAAAAGTTGTGTAATATTATCTGGCATACAGAATGTATTTTTAAAAAACAGAGCACTTGGCAAGATCTTGTGTTATAGGGAAGCATCAAACTGAAAAGCATGATCTAACCCACTATGATGTGTTTGGCAGCTGGATCCAGTACACTCCTTGGGAACTTGTGTGAGTACACAGGAGGGATTTTTTCTGTGTTGAAGAGGTCGCTAATGCTTACAACACGTCATCTCTGTTATAGCTTGTTTCCTGTTTCTTTCCTGGAATGAAATGTTTGTTGGTATTTTTCCCTTGAAATGTGTGCATTGAAAAGAGCAAAAAACATAATTCAAAAAACATCCTTATGCCTGATTGGCCAGGCATAGAGAGACAACACATTGTTAAGACCTTCTTTATCCAGAATACAGATAGAGAGTATAGAGTGATAGTAAAAGGTCTGAAGAAAATGGAATGATTTGTTTCTTTATCTAACCACTGGACAAATCATAGAAACTCAGAGTTTTTTGTTATTTCCTCTGGAAGATGACCAGCCCACTGTGACCATTGGATGGTATAGTTATAAAAACTGGTTTTATAGTGTTACTGTACTTCAAAATTCTTGGGTTTAGGAAAGAATACCTTTTTTTTCCCCCACCAACACAGTTCACAAGCAGTCTATTGTAAGTTTTAACTGTATTTATGAAGCTTTTGAGAAATAGTGTATGGAATTAATAAGAACACAGTACAATACATTTCTATTTTATGCCTCTTAAGTCCATTCTATCAAGCCCAGTGGACATTGTGAGGAGAGTAAACTCTTCGTATCATATTGTCAGAATACCATATAGTGACTAACTGTGTTAAAGACACTATCAGTTATACATTCACAAAGTGCGGTTGATACCTATCACCTTTTAAGAGTGATGTCTACTGCAGACCTAAGCTCCAGAATCAAGAATGACTGGAGTACGCTATAACCTTGGAATAAATGAGTGCTTTGAGTCTTTGCAGAGTGGGTTTCCGCTTGCCACTACAATCTTTCCTCTTCACAGGAGGAGATGAACTACTTGGGGAAACTGATACTCTGAGGCTTGTGTTCAGCTGACAGAACATGGTGACACCAGCCAGGTTTAAATCCTTGCATGGGAGGCCACTAGGTCCAATAAAGCTTATTAAACTAGCCAAGCTTAATATAAAATATATTAATTTTTATGAATTTGTTCCTTTCTCCTGTGTATCCTAATAAACATCCACAGCAATTAGCACAGGGATCCTATATAAAAAAGCTGAATTTTAAGTGGAAATAACACCAAGTCTTAGAACACAGTATTTAGGCCCTTCTTCAAAGTGCTTCTTAGGCAATGTTTCTTTACCTCTTGCATTTGTCTTGTTTTTCTTTATTGATTTTATTCTTCAGCGGTTGCTTGGGTTGTTTTACTATTTTTAGTTGTTTGTGCTCTTTTCCTAAAAAAATTATGCAGATTCTGCCAGATATTCTAGAGAAACTGTGTTAACTCTAGGCAAAAGAAACAGGGAAAAAAGAAGTCTGTAATGAATGGTGAAAAATTGTCTTTTCATGTAGAGAAAAGTGTACTAGACAAATGAACGCTAACGTATTCATTAAATATAGAAAGCCAAAGAAAATTGATTTTTTCTTTTTTTTTTCCTTGGCATTCTGGTTTTTATTTATAATAAATAAGCATTTATTTTCTGTTATAAAAATCACATATACAGCCAGTATCAAGAGATTGTGCAGTAATGTTAATTAGTGATATGGTTACTCAAATTATGTTATTAATCTTCTTACAAAACATAAAACTCAATAAGAATTTATATAGATGACAGTGGTTCACTTTTTTTCCCCCTCACCTCAGAGCTAGCAAATTTTCATTTGCAAGTTTCTTTAACTGAAATGACAGAAGCCTCTTTCAAGAGTTTCATCAGATAGAAGCAACTCAATGTTGCTCTAATTTTTCAAGAAACAGAGCATGTCAGTTATCCAACAACCAAATTCAGTTTTAAGCACTTATTGTATAAATTACTCAATGAGGGTGGAAAGAAGAGTTATTCTCTATCCTTTTTAGAACCTGTTCCAGCAGCTTGTCTCTGGAGTTAAATAGAGCTGTCTTGATCATTTTTACATATAGACTTCCTTGAACACTAAAAAGAATTATGATCGCCTGATTATAAATTCACTGTTAATATAGCCTTAAAGCTGAGAACATTTCACTCCAGTAGTTAATTTAGTCTGTGGTAAATTCTCACTGTTATTTAATGTCATTTATCACCTGCTGTTTTGTCTTACTGTGAACATCCTGCCTGCCCTGTACTGTCTACAGTACATGGACCTTCTGTGACTTTAATGTACTCAGAACAAAGGCTCCAAAGTGCTTCTATCGGGAGGATTTGGCAACTTGCCGTAGATATATTCAAGCCATTTTGCTGCCTGTCACTCAGTGCTTTACAAATTGAACTCTGAGGAGAGGTAAAAAGGGTCTATGAGGCATTTTTTTTCTGGGAAGAATATGCTAATAAAGCGCCATCAGCAGGAAGCAGGTTGTGTCTGAAAGAGTTTTGTCAACTCTGAATTAATTTTGTGTGTTAAGAAACACGGGGGTGCTTCTAGAGCCGGTCTGTGGTAATTAATCCTTCCTGTTTCTGGAAGAGCAGAACTGTAATAAATGCAGCCCAGATTTAACAGATGTGTGCACACAATGTCTGCTTTATGAGGAGTAAAACAAAATGATGGGTATAGAACAAAAAATGTTGATTTTAAAAAATTAAAACTATGGAAAGTACTAAGGTTGGAATTCCCAGAGTTTATGCAAATACTGTATTCCTTTAAATGTTAGCAGACAGTATGGTTTTGGAAACATCTGTCAGAGTGGTTGGGTGCTGTGAAGAGACTGAATAGGACAGATGTTACTTGTGCTTGTAAAAAAAACCCTACCAAAAAATAAAGAGATGCATGAGATCTGAGCCACAACCTGCTTAATCTAGGTGGTTATGGAAGCGGGCTTAATATGACAGAGAGTGGTAATGAACTATGTTGAGAATCTTTTCAATCACTTCACAACATACTTTAAACAACATTTAAAATTGTTATTGTAATACAACAGTATGATTTGAGTACCTTTACCCTGTGTGGGATCAAGATCAGGGCAGGGCAAGGGGAAAATATGTTTGATGCTATGTAAAGAGTTTTAGAAAGCATAAGTAATATCTCACTGAAATATCTTAGTCATACTTTCCCATAAAATATGAATTCACTGAAGTGTGTGATTGTTCATAACAAGGTTCAGATTTCACTGAAGTCCACTACAAGCCTCTCGTTTATTTCACTGGGGGAAGATTGCCCAGTAGATCCTACGGATAATGTCACCTCTGAAGAACATTACAATCACACAGATAACTCTTGAATGTGATGTCCAGAACACACGTAAAAACTTTTCCTTCAGGTCTAATTCTAGATTTGATTTTGCTTGAGGCACTGTTTTCTTTGTGCTTTTAACAAACAAACAAAAAACCAAAAAACCAACAAACAAAAACAATCCAAACAAACAAAAAAACCACCCACATTATTTTTTCTTCATGATCCTTTGTCATATTTATAGTACATGTTCTTCATTTAGTTGTGTCTCCATGCTGAGTCCTTCTAACTGCTATGCAGCTGAATACATGGCTTAATTAAATAATTTTAGCAGGAAATTTAACTTTGAGGCTTATTACTGATTTCAGTTCTCACACAAGAAGCAGAATACCTAAGCACACTTCATTTAAAGTTTAACACAATTACCACTTACTAGAGAGCTTGAAGGTTGTTTTAATTTTCTACCTCAGTTATTACTGTAACTCATAGGCAAATATACATCTCTGACACTTTTCAATACCGTATCTTCACACATCAAAACTTCTGTTATAATGGAGTAAATACAGCACTAACAATATATTATTAATACCTTGCAATTAGTTACTTCTATAAAAATCTCTACAAAGACAAGTGAATCTAATGAAATTGAATTACATTTTGAAGTATAATTTAAAATACTAGAACATACAGCCTGTGATTCATGCAGATTCAGATATTTTAGCTAATCCTTTCAGCTAATAAAGCTCTAGTCATAGGACTATTTCAATTACTGTTCAGTAAGAAATATGACACCTAAAAGATTTTTCCATTACTTAATTTAGAAGGATTAAGGAAACGCGTTAAGAAACTAAACCTCACAAACATGTATGACTGCCAGATTCTCAGCAAAACTTCAGTGCCATCTCTGTAAAAATTCCAGATTTCTGGATTAAAATTCAATGATCTTCAGCGCTGGTTTAGAATATATTATCTGTTTCTCTTTTCACAACCATTCATGTCATTACGAACTTTATGGAATTCTGTTTGCCAATGAAGTAATTCCCTTGTTGAGTAATGAAATTGTTGCCCATGGTAAGTGTTGGTAACATATAAACATTTAAATATAGACTGAACACAAGAGACCATTTTGATTTAAAACTTTCAGCAGAGGTGTAGTTTTGGGTAGATATGAGTGCTTTATACATCTCTCTCTTTAAAATGCAACTTTCTTGGACAGCACTAATAGGATTTCAGTTATGTGAATTTACGTGTTAAAATGATGTATTAGGAAAAATGGACAAATTATATATTTGGAAAGATGAGAAAAGGAAAATTATTCACAATGCCAAGTTTTGGGCTTCTTGACTTCAATATTCTTGATCATTCTCTGGTGACATTTTTTTTTTAATCTATTGACTATCAGCTGCTAACTACAGACCTTCTGACTTGTACCAATGCCAGATGCCTAAAATAGCCCCAAAGAGAAAGTGTGAAATCCCATTCAGTAGCCAAATTCACACATGGTGTATATCCATTAAAGCCAGAAGGCCACCATAGATTTATTCTGGCTAAATCAGGCTTGGAGTATTCTCACATTTCAGCAAATTTATAGCACATGTCCTTTGCAGTTTAAGAGGAGAGATGTAAAAGATTGTTAATATTGTTCTTAAACAGATGCTCAAGGAAGAGGTTAAGTCACAGGTTCCTTCCCCCTCACCCTTGCAAATGATATACCCAACCTCCTTACTTGGTCTACTGGGACTTTTTGTACTGTAAAGCTCTAAGCAATTGCCATACTTTCATCCCCTATATCTCACATCTGCTCTTGTGTCATTGATTATTTAGTGAAGTTATTCAAGCAGTTGTAGCTTGGGATTTTTTCTCCTTTACAAATTTAGAAATTAGGAATTAAAAATCTGCGACTCCTGATTCAGGAGAAGAAATGTTTGCTTATTTTGCAATTAGCACTGAAAACTGATTATTTTGAGAAAATTGTGTTCCATAATTTGAGGTTTCACTCTTTGTCCTTCCTGTTTTTTGGAATTGCTAAGAAAATACTGACCCCTTTCTTGATGAGGTATTTAATTTTTAATTTAGTAATTAATTGATTGCTTTAAAGGAAACTTGTTTATTTTCTGCTTCAAAAGTTATCTCTTAACACGGTACAGTGGCTCATATATAGTCACCCATTTCTGGTAAAGATTGTGCAAGAAGCTGCAATGAAACAATCTGACTTCCTTTCTCAACTGGTGTTTTATCCTGCTTTGGCAGACACTGCACTTGTCTACACTTGGTTGATTATCTTCTCTTTGAAATGAATCATGACCAGGTTTTTTGTTATTATTCCTATATTTTTTCCAGATAATTGCAAAATGTAAATAGGACTGACTTTATTCACCCAGAATTATTTCCCAAGGAGACCCCAGCAAGAACACTCTCACATGAAATCCAACCCTTGCTGTTGGTACCTGATATTTTTCTATTTGAAATTAGATACTGTAGTATGTTTTCAATGACCAATATTTCAAAAGCTTGGAGTCAATGCTGAAAAATCTTGTTGATGAAGAAAAGAGAGTCTTATTAATATTCAGCACATTCATGTTGGGTTGTAGTGAATGGGGCTGCATCTGGCTGGCAACTGGTCACCAGCGGTATTCCTCAGGGGTCAATTCTAGGGCCAGTTCTATTCAATGAATTTATCAATTATCTGGATGCAGGAGTTTGATGCACCACTAGCAAGTTTGCTGATGATACCAAACTGGGAGGTATTGGCTCTCTTGAGGGACAAGAGGCCTTGCAGAGGGATCTAGATATATTGAAGCATTGGGCAATGACTAATGGGATGAAATTTAACAAGACCAAATGCCAGATTCTGCACCTAGGACAGAGTAATTCCGTGCGCAAGTATGGATTGGGAGAGGAGTGGCTGGAGAGCAGCCCTGAAGAAAGGGATCTGGTTGACAGCAGACTCAATATGAGTCAGCAGTGTGCCCTGGCAGCCAAGAGGGCAAACCACATCCTGAGGTGCATCAAACATAGTATAACCAGACAATCAAAAGAGATGATTATCCCACTATGTTTAGGATTGGTGCAGCCTCACCTTGAGTACTGAATACAGTTCTGGGCCCCACAATTTAAGAAGAATGCTAAAGTACTTGAATGCATCCAGAGGAAGGCAACGAACTGGTGAAAGGGATGGAAGGCATGTCCTGTGAGGAGCGTCTGAGGACACTGGGTTTGTCTAATTCGAAGAAAAGGAGGTTGAGGGGGGACCTCATTGCTCTCTACAGCTTCCTGAGGTGGGGAAGTGGAGAGGGAGGTGTTGATCTCTTCTCCCTGGGATCCAGTGATAGGATGCGTGGAATGGTTCAAAGCTGCACCAGGGGAGGTTTAGACTGGACATTAGGAAGTACTGCTTTACTGAGAGGGTGGTCAAACACTGGAACAGGCTTCCTAGAGAGGTGGTCAATGCCCCAAGCTTGTCAGTTTTTTAAGAGGCATTTTGACAAGCATTTAATAATGTACTTTAAGTTTTGGTCAGTCCTGAAGCAGTCAGGCAGTTGGACTCAATTATTGTTGTAGGTGTCCCTTCCAACCGAGTAGATTCGATTCGATTCGATTCGATTCGATTCGATTCGATTCTATTCTATTCTATTCTATTCTATTCTATTCTATTCTATTCTATTCTATTCTATTCTATTCTATTCTATTCTATGACTTGCAGTAGTTGCGTATTATTTTGGTTGGATGTTTGCTGGCATAGATCAATCTTGTTTGAATGATCTCTTGGAGTTCTGTGTCACAGAGTGATTTTGTGAAGGTGATTGAATTTCCCTGAGTTTCAAGACAATTTAATTGTGAACATGACACTAGGGGCTATTGTTCCAAAATTATTAAAGAACATTTCAGAATAGCAAAAATTGATGGGGATAGGGTGTATGACATATTTGGGATGTAGGTAAAATGGAGATGTGTTCACGGAATCACGGAATTTTCAGAGTTGGAAGGGACCTCTAGAGATATCTAGTCCAACTCCCCTGCTGACGCAGGAATGCCTACAGCACATTACTCAGGACTGCATCCAGGCAGGTCTTAAAAATCTCCAGAGAAGAGGACTCCACAACCTCCCTGGGCCGCCTGTTCCAGGGCTCTGTCACCCTCACCGTAAAGAAGTTTTTTCTTAGGTTTGAATGGAACTTCCTAGGTTCCAACTTGTGCCCATTGCCCCTCGTCCTGTCACTGGGAACCACTGAAAAGAGTCTGCCGCCATGCTCCTTCAACCCACCCTTTAGATACTTAGAAGCAATGATAAGGTCTCCCCTCAGCCTTCTCTTCTCCAGGCTAAAGAGTCCCAGCTCTCTCAGTGTTTCCTCATAAGGGAGGTGCTCCAATTTCCCAATCATTTTTGTTGCCCTACGCTGGACTCTTTCCAGTAGTTCCCTGTCCCGCTTGAGCTGGAGAGCCCAGAACTGGACCAGTATTCCAGTTGTGGCCTCACCAGTGCTGAGTAGAGGGGGAGAATGACCTCTCTTGACCTGCTGGCCACACTCTTCCCTATGCAGCCCAGGATTCCATTGGCCTTCCTGGCGACAAGGGCACATTGCTGGCTCATGGATAATTTACTGTCTACCAAGACCCCCAGATCCTTCTCCTCAGAACTGCTTTCCAGCAGGTCCACCCTTAACCTATACTGGTACCTAACATTCTTCTTCGCCAGATGCAGGACCCTACACTTGTTCCTGTTGAACCTCATGAGGTTCTTCTCTGCCCAGCACTCCAGCCTGTCCGGGTCACGCTGGATGGCAGCGCGGCCCTCTGGAGTGTCAGCCACCCCTCCCAGTTTGGTATCATCAGCGAACTTGCTGAGGATACACTCTGTCCCCTCATCCAGGTCATTGATGAATATATTGAACAAGATTGGACCGAGTATTGACCCCTGGGGGACACCACTGGTTACAGAGTTGATTTAATTTGGGTAGTGTTTGTCTTATTTGGGTATGAGTATTTGAGGGGAGTATGCAGCTCTTTTGAATTCATACAGACCTTTGCACTGCAGTTACATTGACAAGCATACCTGAAGCATAGAATAGGTATTCCTATACTTGTGTGTCTTTAAATCTAAGTAAATAAATGTGACAATCAAATTGAGTTTGCACACTGCATGTACTAAAAGTTGACATCCCCTTTGAAACAGCTTAGACCAAGCAATTTCTGAAACATTACAAACTTCCTTCATCTACAAGTAATGCTAATAAACAATGCCATATGAGCAACCTCTGAATGTTTAGAGGAGGAGACAAGGTGACCACTTCAAATTGTTATCGACAAAAGTAATAACAATATTACTATTAAAAGCACACAGTGCATCAGATAATAAATCTCAGATGTTTAGTAGAACTGTCAAACATACATTATTCTGGACTTAGAAATGTTTTCAGGTCCTAACTTCACACTGCTGTGTGTAATGTCCCTGGGGCTATTTCACAGGGCGACATCGGTAATGAAGTGTGCAGAACTGTGCTTTTCTCTTCTCACCAACCGCAGTGTAGACAAGTTGACACTTTACAAAAGAAGAGAGATTCTTTGGGAGAAAAGGAAAAAACAATAGGGTTATACCATCTTTGTTTAAGAAAAAAAAAAACCCCAAACAACAAACCAACCAAAATCCTATTATCATTCCATTGGGAAAAGCATTCACTTTCTTTCCCCTTCCATAACTCAACTTCAATATAAAACAATTTGTCAGAGCAATTGAGCACCTCTGAAGTGTTACATTATCAATAATTAAGGATTATAACTGCAGCTGGTTTGGGAGGGGGGTTATGTTTTGGTTTGGTTTGGTTCCTTTTTTAGTCTTGGCTTTTAACCTTATGAGTTGTGAAGTCTACCCTTAAAACATCTGGGCTTCTTACTGAAACAATGGCATAGTTTCTGCAGTAATCTTGTATAATTTCTGATGAATGGTAGGGTACATTTAAGCAGTTCTAATGGGGTGAGCAATATTATTTTAAAGGCCTTTGATCATTACTTATCTTCCAGCTGATTATAGGAATCTTGTTGGAAGCTTTCAAAGGATTTTTAATTTTGAACCTCTTTATGTCTTCAGCTTAGTGATGACATTAATTTCCCCTATTGCTTGTGAAAGGAAGCATAGTTTTGTTTCAGACGTTTTTTGTTCCGTGTGTCATGTCTTTTGTGCATGCAGATGGGACTGATTAATTCTGCGGCCTTACTTTTACAAAAAAATAAAATAAAAATAAATACCAGGGAGTGGTAAGCATAGCTGCTCCTGCTAAAATCTGTCAATAATGAAAGAAATGTGCTTTTTACCTCAGAAACAAAACAGTTAACATGGCTGTCTAGATGAGCTCCAAGTGGATTTTTTCCTCAGTTCACAGAGTACTCACTCTCTTTTGCAACAGCTGAGCTTTTGCTAAGGGGACATTCGTTTCTATGCAGACATATGGCACAGGTCACTTCATCTCTTGAATCTTACTTAAACCTTTATAAATAAGGCATTCGCCTCCACCTTAGGATGAATTTCAGCCTTTCTGAGTTAGCAGTTTTCTTTCCATTTGACAATGACTGAAGAACATCTAAGGTTAAAAATTAAAGGTAAAGGAAGGGTCATGCACAAATGATGGCATTAGGAATTATTATTGACATTATATTTAAATAGAGAAAGGCTAATATCTAATTTATATTAGTTTCATTTATTAGGTTTTCTGAATTAAGCATAGTACTGAATATATGCATTTCAATTCTGGAGTAATTTCTTGCATGCAACAACATAAAATTCATCTTGTACAGTTAGATCTACATATTTTTGGGATTTTTAATAAATATCAATGAATAGTTTACTGAAACCAGTCAACAAATACAATTAGGACAGTCCCTTTTTCATTCTGTCCTTGTTGAGATAGACCCTGAATCTTAATTTCATTCCCTATAATGCACTGCAAAGCAACACAGTGCTGATAAAAAAATTGTCTTCTGCACAGAATTAGAGGGCAAATTTTAAAATTTTCTGAACGCTGTATCAAAGTTCTTTTCTTAGTGAAAAAAGTAAACAAACAAAACCACCTTCCAATTCAGAATTTAAGTCATTTAGGCATGGTGTACCTTCAGTTTTTTCAAATCACTTTGGCTAGAAAGTGTAAATGTTAAAACAACAACAACAAAAACAAACTGAAAAATCCCCAAAACAGAGCAAAAAACCCCAACCCCAAAACAAATGCTTTATTTGGTACATGTACAGGAATAACAAGCTCATTTATCAGTTAAAAAAAAATTAAAAACTTAAAAAAAATTAAAAACCTCTGAGTTTGTAAGCTGAGAAAGAAGAAAAAAGTTCCTTTACTATATAATGTATTCATAGCAAATAATTTAACTGACTCAAGCTTTCAGTACTTTTTTTATGCATGGATGAGACACTTCAACTTTCCCTTTGTATTAAGTAAGGCAAATCATGAACACTTTCATGCCTTCATATTTTAATTTTTTTTTTTTCGTTAAAAGAAATGAAGTTAAAGCTGCCTGGCCACAGGGCAGAAAGTACTAGAATAAATGGCTGAACAAATGCTTTCTATTTTCAAAGACAAGCAAAAGCTTCCTGCCTGGTCAAACAGTTATATCTCCCAATTTTTATGGATAATAAAGACAGGGTGGGGATGTTTCATGCCTTCAAATTGTTTCCCAATTAAAAATAAGCTAAATGTTGTCCAGGTACATTAGAAACAAGGAGTAGGTGAAAAAACACAATAACAGCAGAGGAGAAAGTGTAGATGAAATTTCATTAAAAATGCACTTTATTATCTTTGTTATCATTCCACGGATTTGGGTATTGCACTAAGAATAAAGAAATAATCTTTTGTGTTCATTGGGAGGCTTTGAGTCTGTGTAAAGTGGTAAGTAAAATGGTGATTTCAAAAAGATATGCTTATAGAACTAATTTTTTTTTTAATGAATGTAGAATCTAACTTTGCATACAATTTTCAATAACAAATTTTCAGACTATGTAAACTGACTGCTTGAATTCATGGCATTAATTGTGTGTCAGCCTGTTTTGTAAGTATCTGAAAAGGAAGATTTAGGATAGACTATAATTCATCAGCTCAGCTCTGATTATCCATATTTTAAATAATCTGTTTCTAAAGTTCAGCCACATTCAATCTACATGCTAGATTAAGGCAGAAAATATATGGAAACTGCAGGGTACTGAATGCAAAAGAGTAATGGAAACAGCCTATTGTGGAAACATTTGGACACAGCACTGGAGAGGTAGTTTTGGTGGAGTCCTTGTAATTGTCTTCAGATGTTGGAAGTCAGTCACCACCTATTCACTGAACTGTATGCTACAACATTTACTGCATTTTACCATGTTTGCTGTCCTTTGTAAATAAAATAATGTTATGTATATTATGTTCTGTTCTGCAGGCTCCTGTAGCTGCAGACTGGGATGTGTCATGGATTCTTGCTGCAGTACAACCCACGGGGCTTCATCTTCCTCCCAAACACATTTTATGTAACTCATTTTGCTACTTCCACAGAACTAACACTTTTTCTCATTAGACCAAAGCATGAAGCCGTTTATGGTTGCAAACTGGTGATTTATACCTCTGTCATACATTGGTTCTCTGCTTTTATCAGCTTTATGTAGCTTCTTTACTTCATCAATTCTGAGAGGTTTTTCAGTGCCTTTGTGCTTCACAGGTTCTCCGACAATGACTAAGAATAAAAATATGCCCTTGGACAGACTCTTAGCCATTCTTAAAGCTAAGCAATAGTGAAAGAAGGAAAGGAATATGATAGTATCAGCAAATCTAGTATCAAAACACTTTTTGCATAAGCTAAACTCAATTGAATGTCAACCTTGTAAAAATGTATGAGTTTGCTCAAGTTGACCTACTGTCAATATAATTCAAAAAAGACAAATAGACTTGTGGACTATATATGTTTCCCTTGAAGGTCCTCAGCATTTCCATGTTACCTATCTGTTTTCCTCGTCCTTTTTGTGCTTTAGTTGTCAAACCTTGAAAGTAATAGTAGATCATTTCTTTCACCTGCGTTCATCAATGTACCATATTTGAGGAAAAATCACTGTAAACACTTCATATGTCTACACAAATTAGAATTCAAGTGTTAAGCATACAATAGGATAAATATTTTAGACATCACATCTCTCAAATAATACATATCCGTCCATTGTATAGTGGTAGTGATTGCAAACCACAGCAGAAACTGGGAATGCTAGATAGTATGTCTATAAGTGATCCCATCCCGAAGGGATCATAAGTAAAATACACAAGACAAAAGATAGTGGAATGTTATTAAACTGGTAATGCTCTTATAGAACCAGAAAATCAAACTGTAAAGCTCTTTTTTGCCTTAAAACATTATAGGTTTGAGCAGAGATTGTGTTATAGGATTTATATTAAAATTACGTATGTATTAGTTTGATAATGTTACAAGTGAAATGCATTAACATGGAGTAACTAAGTGTGATACCAAAAATCACAAAATTGAGTCAATGTTTTCCGCTGCCCCTGAGTCCCTCTGGTAAATAAAAAAGGACTGTGACTACTCTGTAACCCCAAAGGTCAGGTGTGGTGGTACAAACTGTGCTTAAGCAGGTAAATTTTCTTACCCCCAGACGCAGGTGGTGGTATTCAAAATATTTGTTTGGAATTGTCTGATCTTGAACCATGCCTAGATATTGTTTCTGAGCATGCTGCTTGGCTAAATCAGACTAGGTCAGGAACTGCGCCAGTGGTTTAACAGTGCAGAGTGTTGCATGCCAGTGCTTGCGAAGGTAATCAATCTCTGTCCACTGAACATAAAAGAAATGTAAGGAAATAATATCTGAACTTCAGCATTTCAATAAAACCATCTAAAATTAGGATATTTCAACTATAAGCAATTAGTTGCACATAGTATATATCGACATTAATCTTTTTCTTTTATATTTGTGCATGTGTGTGCAGATAGGTGTCTGCCAAACATCATTGTACAATACAGTAGCTGAATTGATTCAGATGATGGTAAAATTGTTTTTTCATCTAAGCATGGTCTTTGACTTATAAGACTACAGTGCGTTCAAAATATAACACTCTACAATATGAATAAATCCATGATCTTTATTCCTCATCGTGTTAAAATGTGAGATTTTATTTCAGTTTACCAGCAGCTACTAGAAACTATTTAGCTACACATTTGTAAGAAGTGCTTACGTTGCACCTTTTTACAGTAAATATCTCTTTGTGAAACTATCCAAAGAAAAATGTCAAGGTCATAAAAGCTTTAACATTTTTGATGTTTTAAATTCTGCTTGATTTATCATTCTGTTCCTGATTATAATACTTGTCATCCTTTTTATCTTATTGAGCTTTGTGATTGATTTTTCCTTCCTTTGTCTGTCTTTAATGTTACTAGTCTTCTATTGTGTGAAGTTTTATACCAAATGATGATCTGCTGTAGCTACTTGGAAATAAGTACAAAATAAACTTTCATCATAAGTTCAGTAAAAATTTAGATATGTGCTCATATGAGATACTCTAATAGAATTACAAGTTTTGAATCAAAGCCACTATCAATGTCCCCACATGTTCCATAACTGCATGATAACCTTAGATATTGAAGTATTCTGTGGGAAAAAAAAAAAGAAATGAACATGCTTCCCAACAGATTTGTCATATTTCCTTTATACACTCTATCAAAACAACTTCTGCTCCTGTTGTAATAACCGAAGTACCAATAAGGTTTGTATTAAGGTTGTTTTAATTTCATTTTAATTAAGAATAATTATATATTTTTACACTGTGTTTGGAAGAAAAGTTTTGTTCTGCCAAATTTTGAGTAGTATTATTTTCTTTGAATGGACCAATAAAAAAATTAGCTATGATCAATGCTGTGTTCAGACCACATATGCATAGAAAAAGAAGAACTCACTAAGCCATATTACTTCAAACAATTTTGTCATATCATTGCTTCCCATGCCAGGTTGCCATATGAACTGGATTTAAATTAAGAGCAATTGGATTTAAATTAATAGCTATAAAGGTATCTGAAAGGTAGTCGTGATCGCATAAGAGTCAACAAATAATTTTAATTTGGTAGTCATAGCCATTTTTAATATTTTTTCCACTTTTCAAGTTTTCATTAACAATGACAATGAGGATTATTTTTTACAGTTATTCCACCTCTGTTTTGAGAGCACTCACTTTGAACTATCTCAGAGCAGTCAGATATAGTGTTCAACCTATGTTAAGAATACTAGCATGGACAAATTAATGGGAAATTAATCCAGTGAAAATTTCTTATGAATACTTTTCTTATCTTGGGCGAAAATGCTCATTTATTTATTTATGTACATTTAAAAGAGCTGCTGAAACTATATTAGTTCTCTGTATATTAAATCTACATCTTTCTGAAGCTTCTTGGTTCCAAGCCAGATTATATCGTGCTGCAGGGAAACCTATATTTCACTGTGGGACTACTTTCCTGTTTGAGTATTAGTAAGATTTATTTGAATGGTCTGAGACTATCACGTGCTACATTTTATCTTCCTTACAGACAATGAAACAGGCTAATGCATGGGTCCAAATTCTAACAGAAAACAACAAAAAAAAAAGTAATTATTATGATACTTGAAGTTTCTCATCAACCGATGGGTTTGGTGTTTTTTTTTTCACATATACTTGTTAACTTCAAATGTATGGACAGTACAGAAAATAAAGAAATATGTATATTATAAAACACTAGTAATAAATTGTAAAATGCTGTATCATGATAGAGAACAGCAAAACCACTTAAATGATCAGCATGTATACTGTGAGCCACTAAAAAGAAAAAGCTGCTATAGAGATCAAGAGGAAGCCTGCAACTGTTCAGTGCTCCTTTGAGGTGCATTTCACTTTTTTGTCTGGTATTTTTTGTGGTTGGATATAAAATTAATCCTAAGACCATGCTTCTCTAAGTAATGTATATGAAATGCACCTACTGATATTCTCAAACATAATACTAAATAATTGTTCTGGTTATGGTAACACTGTTTGAATTTTGCTATTCCCTAAAACAGTAAGAACACTATGAAGTTTGTTGTGAACAAATGAGATAAATTAACATGATATAAAGGGATGAAAAAAAAGTTTTTAGATCTGTGTAGTGTCTGCCACAGCTTTACACGACAACATGAGAATCCATGACGTGCACTAGTTCTCAGTCATATGGGGCACAATGTTACAGCAAAAAGGCTAGGAGCAAGGTCTCCTCAGTTCTAGGGAGTACACTGATTCCCCCAGTGCAGGAACCAGCACCACTACTTCCCAAGGACATGTTTATGTTGACAGCATATACTTTAAGGTCACTGTATGAAACATCATGTGGGTAGGAAGGCATTAAATGGCATTCTGTCTCCTTCTCATTCTTGCTACAAGAAACACTGAAAAGATGGTGTTCATTGTACACAGCTGGGGGATTCGTCTCACCTAAATCTATTTGAAATTCAGATTAATTGTCTTGTCTGTAATCAGATCAGTGGAGGCCTCACTGGGATGTGCTGTGGCACGTCCCAAAGTCTCAGCATCTCTGTTGCCTGCACTGGCACCCTGGTGGACCACATCCATACACGAGGTTTCTTTGCGATGAAAACTGGGTTATGTTTGTTGAGGAGAAGCAACAGGGAAGGACTTGTATTCCCTTGGGAGTCAGCCTAAGTGAGAGCACAACCAAGCACACACCCAGCCCTGTGAATCTGGAAATGTTTAGAGGTGCAGTATCACAGACATAGCTTCCCATATTTGTTTTAGATTTATTTTAGGATCAGCATTGGATGAGTAACCTTAAACAGAAGCCAGTTGTTTTTTTTTTTCTTTTTTGACAAGGTTCAACTCAGCATAACAGAAATAAACCGGAGCTGCAACAGGAATTTCTGGAGTTTAGAATGAGTAAAAGAAGGACCAGTACACAAAACTTTCTGCTTTCCTTCGACAAATACTTATGTTCAGGTGTCATATAATGGTTTTAGGATCATGAAAGTCACAGGGTTTAGAGTCCCTTTCATCTTGTTGATCCTTTATTTTTACTAAGTGTGAGCTTTGGACGGTTCTAAATTGCAATATGCATTTCAAAGAAGAAAAACTATCATTTTTTGTGTAGTTTAGGTTCCATTTGCAGCTCAGAATTCCCCAGTAATGGAAAAAAGAGAGATGATATCTTTGATCCCTTAATTTGTATTTACCAATTGCAAATTTGCAATAAGTTTTAGTTCAGATAATTACAAGACTAGTTTCATTGGTCTTCCTGATTAACTGAAGAGTAAACTTCAACTATGCTTTCTTTGAGAAGTTTCACTTAAAAATGAGTATATATACAATTTTCTTTTTAAGAGTTAAGGATAAATACGAGCTATTTTTTATGCTGGTTTTTTTTTAAGCTCTTCCCTCTAGGTTGATTTTATCAATTAAACTTGTTATCTTATTAACACTTAAGACAGATTTTCCTGAAACCATTATAAAAGTATTCTTGCTAAAGCTCACAGATGTTCTGTTAAAAGTAACACACTCTTGTTCACTGTTAATGGAGTTCGATATAGTTATTACATTCATGTCATTTGAATAAGATGTTACAGTAACACCAATTTTATCTGGTTATTAATGTTTACCTAACTACTTTTAACACAACCGGAGATTTAGTTTAGTGTCCAGGGCATACATTTATTTTTTTCAGTGGTAAAAAAATATTTTTTTCAACTTCTGCATCAGCTCATTGATATAACGTAATGCATGAGACACTCCAGATGGAAGAATTTGTATAAATATATGTTATTTAGTTACTTTTACTGTCTCTTTTTTTCCTTTTTACAAGCTTTCAATTCCATCATTAGTTTGTTACCAGATAGCTCATGGAGACAGACTATTTTCTCATCACACAGGACAGAAAGACAGTGCTTTGTAAAAATCATTATCTTGATTTCATTTACTAGAGAAGAAGCTGTATTGATGATAAATAATGAAATGATAATTAATTTTTCAGTCCACCATCTGATACTCGGCAATTGTAGAAAAGCATATTTGTTATTCAAGTGGAAGTGTCAGATTGCCCACAGCTTGTCATGTTTCAGCCTCAGTCATAGAGAAAGCTATACAAGTTCATGGCTGTTTTCTTTCCACTACTTTGCATGGTGTCAAAGAAAAGCATGTCTGATGCAAGGGAAGAAAATTGATAGCCTAGAACTTGAATGAAATATGTGCCTTCTCTCATTTTCCCACTCTGTACAAGCTCAGCCTGATCTCAGAGCCTAGCAGAAGACCCTCTCTACAATGTTTTATGCTGCTGGAGTGCCTTGAAAGCTAGGACATTTAAGAAGCTATGAGTTTATGTTACACACTAACTACAGTTATACCCATCAACCTGGTCAATACTCTGGAATATCAGAGAACATCAATATGGGGGTGATGATCTTGCGCATGTGAGGCAAGCAATTTTGAGAACTTGAGATCTTTATAAATGAATATGTCTATGTCTATCAACATTAGTTATATAGTAATATAGTGCACGCAGATGAGATGAAGGCAGAATGAATTCCAGACCTAACTAAGGCTAATTGCACATTTTTGGCCAGCTAATAATAGGGAAAGTAATCCAGTTGTAAAAGACCATATTCTGCAATTTTATTGCATGTATCTAGGAAGAAAATATCTTGACATTCAGGTGTTGTTCTTATCCATTAAGTGCAAGCCTGAAGAGCATGATGAAATAACATCTAGTGAAATGTATCCTGAATGTGTAAGCAAAACCAAACAAAGAAACAAAAAAATCACATATATACTAATGTAATTAATTTGATACCTGTACCTATATTCATACATAAACTATGTCTTTCATATTAGGAAAAACAATAAGGTCCCTAACCATCTGATCATGCCACAAAAAAATAAAATCAATTAATATTTTATTTTATTTTATTTTATTTTATTTTATTTTATTTTATTTTATTTTATTTTATTATAGAAGCAGATCCTATGAGAGAGTCCTATAAATTAACACATGAATCTAATCAAATAACACTGGGCAACAACATCTTCTGTGTGGAAGGTAACCAATCAGCTTGAAGCTAACATCCTCAGCTATATGCCTGAATCTTAGAACTGAGGGAAAAAAGATAGAACTGATGGGAAAAGTTGAGCAATCTACTCTGCCTTTGTCAATCTGGTCCAGAGAGGGTAACTGGAAAAACACCCAAAACTTATAAAAATCTACAGTCCTTCACTAAATCTAAGGGCTATTAACCTAAGCAAGAACACTGGTCTGGAAGGGCATCTTACTCAGTTCAGCTGCCAGGGCTCTCCAAGCTACGAGTCATCAGAGGGCAATGGAGAGTAGCTAGAGATACTGGGAGCATCTGACCATACATATACTCTAAAAGGAAGGCTGACTGTGATCCAGCAGTTATTACGCCTTGGATCAATCCCAGAGGGCTAAAGTATGGGGTTTATGCCAGTCTTAGTGAAATGGAAAATATGTGAAGAAGATACAATAAGCATGTCTAAATCATTATGTCAAGTTTTTTGTTATGCATTAATTGTAACTGAAAGGCAAATGGAATTCATATCCTGTTCTTTCATGTGTCTCATGGTTATGATAAACAATATTGATTTCTTTCTGTAAAAAAATCTTGCTTGGTGGGACATGACCTTTCCTGACTTGAGTCATTTACTGAAATGCACCGGTTGGCACATCTGAGTACTGGGCCCAATGTTTATGGAAATGCAGGTATTATGACACACAATTTGCTCCAGTGATACCTTGTAAATTTCATTAAACTACTTTGTTTCAAAGCCTTCAGCAGCATGAATAAGTATTAACAGATTAAAGCATTACAGCAATGGAATCTATTAAGGTATATCAGTTGAAGATCTGCTCCCTTTATTTCTTCTGACAAATATAATTGTGTTGCTCTCCCTTTACCATGTTCTTCCCGCCTCCCCGCTCCTTTGAGTTGGACTGCAGCCACACAGAGTGAATAATGACACATAAGCACATTGTTTATTTAAATAGATTTGTGTAGTTAAGTACATGACCTGTGATCTAGAGCTGAGAAAAAAAGAATTAAACACTGATTTCTAAGTGCTCTGTGAGATAAATCAACCATCACTCCAGGACTCCACCAACACAGATACTTTTATTTGTACTTACCACTTCGGTTTGTTTGAGTATTGTGTTAATAGTTTATATTAGTTTTTTATGTCTGCGTACTCCTAGTGTTTTCAAAAAATGAGAAATGATGAAGTTATGCACTCTTTGTTATGCATATACAGCTTTCACTTAAAGCAATGAAGTGTTACTTACCGTAAGAGTTATACAGTAAGGATTTGATTCTCCTGTCACTTACAACAGGTTTCATACCAAGGTAAATTCCCTCCCTTCAGAAGTTTTCTTAATAGTTTATGCTACTATCACAATTCAGTCCTCCTGGTGCTTCTGAACACAAGTATGTTTATACAAAATACACTCTCACAGATCTCATCAGGTCTATCTTCATGTGTAAAGATACTAATAAGCAAAAATCCTTTGCCAAATCCGTCTTTGAGAAACAAATAATGTGGGTTTTTATTTCTATTTTTAACACTAAATGTCTTTACGGCAGTGTGATCAGAAGCTGGAAATGTGCTATATACTTGATTATGACACACAGATTTTGCTTTTCCTGTAGACATTTTTAACTCACAGCTGCTTAGAGTCCCTCATGATTTTCAGTCTTTTATTGGTAACTTTATAGTTATTTAACCAACTATTTGTCTTTTAGAGTATTTTTATATAGAAATGCAGATAAAAAAGGTAAGCTAAGGTAAAGTAGGAAACTGTGTTTTAATATTTATGTTGCATATAGCACATATTGTCTTCAATCATTTTAATACGTGAACTGTTGTGATAAAAATAATCTAAGAAGAGTTATCAGCATGCTGACATACTGACATAAAATTTAATAAATTGTAATAAATTTTAAATAAACATAATTAGAAAAATATTTCAGAAATAACAGAGAAGGTTTCTTTTTGTTGGAAAGCTTGCAAGTTAAAATGTAGAAGTGTTCACCACTTTTTAAAATAAAGTGGTTTGTAGCACTTTGCAAATGTCTTACTAATTCAAAGATATGGTTGTAACTTTATTTTTATTATTGTTAATTTAACAGTTTGGTGGTTAGGGTTTTTTTTCTGTTTCCTTTGCTATCTGAATTTAAGTCTGTAAAAGCACCAGCTCTAAGAGTGACAGGAAAACTTCATTTTCATGTTACGTCAGTTCTGGCAATTTCCATTTTAAGTACAGAAGCGCTTCTTTGTGTTGATTTGCACAATGGTGAGTTGCTCCTCATTTTGAGCACCTTCCACCAGGAGCTAAGGTAAAACTAACCACATAATCTTCTTGTTGATTTTAGCAAACGCTTGTTCTAATTTTGTAATCTATATCTGTGTGTTTAACTCAGCAGTACCTATATACTATATAGGGGTGTCTAGCAGTGGTGTTTATGTCTTGCTGCCTGATATCTTGGCTGTGATTAAGCACTGACTGAAGGCTTGGAGTTGGTGACCTCCTAAAGTCCTTTCCAACCTAAGTAATGCAAATTCTTTGATGCTCTCTCCTGCTCCTTGGCCTTGAGAGCTAGTGGAACAGCACATGTGCTTTAACTCTCTCCTGCCTTCCCTAAAATAGGTCTGACCCATACAGCCTAAGGGGCCTCTGACTCGTACTATAGCCCATACTGTGCCTGAGCGTTATGTGGAAAACAGTTGTTTTCCAGAAGCTAAAACCTTGCCTAACCATAGGCAAATACGTGAGCAGTATGGACAGTTGCACGTCCAGGCCAGTGCTAGAGACTTTGTCTTAGTCTTACTGTTTTTTTCTGGTATGGATGTAACCTCTGCTGCCAGGGCTATATAACCACAGATAGAAAAATGTGAGGAACAGGGGACAAGACTGCTTGGACAGTAGCAATATAACAGGTATCTGAAGTATCAAATATGTATATGAAGAACAACGTGCAAATCCAGGAACACAGGAGAAACAATGGCAGTGTGAAGTCGATTAAGAGATTAATGGATATAAAAGAGTTTAAAAGAAATTACAGGCAGCTTGGCAGGAGCAAGTGGACTCAGTCAGTGGGTACATAGTGGACTGTAAACTATTAAGATCCCGCACAGGAGAATTGAGTGGTGTAGTTACCTAGCCTATCTTGATAGAGATAAACAGAACAGCTGTGCATTCAGCCTTGGAAATAACAAAAAATATATTAAGATTCACTATGGTATTTAAACTGGAACTTCAAGTCTAGATTAATGGCATTGAAAATGGTCATCTTGCCCTAAATAAGAACCAGTAACACTGAAAACAAACAAGTAAGTAAAAAACCTTGCATAGTGAACTGCTTTCTTAAAAAAAAAAATTTGCCATTTAATTTTTAGATCTAAAAAGTGTCTCATACGTGTGTGTTGAAGACCAGCAATACAGAAGATTAAAACTAAAAAAATATAAGAGTAAATCTAATATTAAAACATTAGAAGCAATTTTTTCTTCTTTTATTAAATCCTAAAAATAATACCTTAGTTACCTTGGCTCCAGCAATCAGACAGGGGCTTTTACCATCAAATACTTTGAAAGCTTTACTTTGACATATCAAATTAACTCAATTTTTTTAATCCCTAACTGACTATCCACTACAAAATTAAAATAAATGTTCCTGAAAGGGAAACTGGCAGAAAGAAATGGAGGACATCTGAATATCTTCAGTTTCCATTACTCAAATGATTCTTACTGGGTTTCTGTGAGTGTTTGAACAAAATCTGAGTAATTAGTCATGCATTTTCTTTCTTTCGTACTTTTTTGTGTTTATGGTTGTTACATAGATGAACAGGTCCCTTCAAGGAAGAAAACTGGAAAATCTTAAAGACACCAACAAATAACTATTTTACAGTTACATACATACATACAGTTACATACATATATTTGTTTAATTTTTATTTCTTGACAGTAGAGATGACAAGCATTCAGCAGTAGCACAATAACTGGAGAGAAAAACAGGCCTGACCTTCAAAGAGCAATGCATGACTTCTTTGGTAATTGCAATTAAACACAGGCAAACACGTGTTAATGTTAACTGTCTAGCTGAGAGCACCTCTTAACTGTGATCTGCAGGACCCTTGCTGTCATCCTGAGGAAGGCTGGCTGCAGTTGTGTGCTCTTGGCCAGCTTCTGTAGCATACCGCAAAATCATACCAACACAATCTATGGATCGATTAAGGACTTGCCAAATGCTTTTCCTCTTGCAGGTAGTTGCTCTAGATGTTACGGAGGTGTATGTGGCAGAGTATATTGCTGTTAAAATTTGGGCAGAAATAATTGTTCATGCCAACAATCCTATAAAAATTCAGTACACATCAGGATAAAGCTTCCTCACCTCATCCATAGTAGCATGTATGTACACAAAATATCAGACATTGACAAAACTGATAAAAGTATTGATTTCTAGACTGGCCATCTGATTCTGGGGATGATTATACAATCACTGCCACTCTGCAAAATATGCGTGCATAAAATATCTATGCTAAGTAGGTTACACTTTCTTTGGTGATAAATTTTTGAAATTTATATAATTTTTTATTATATTATATTTTTAATACATATTAAAATTATATTTAAATGCTACTATTTTCTTAAGTGAGGCACTGGATCCACTATTGTAACATTGGGGTTTTAGGAATAACAACAACAACAACAAAAAAATCAAGAAAACAACTAGAAGTTTTTTTGACATTAAGTATTCCAAGATAAAACTGTAGATTTTCACCCAATTTTGGTTTAAATGTTGCATCCTGAGCACTTCCAAGTATTTTGCTTTAGAAATTACTTTTACATTCCTGGTCATTTGTATTTTCTAATGCATCAACAGTTATCCAAATTGCTGCCTCCATATGCATGCCCATTTGATACTGTTTCAGCATTTAGAAGGTGATTTTGTGAGGGTATATTGCTTCTAAGCTGTTACGAACCCATTTAGGAGGTGTGCTTTTGGAAAGCCTATCTGACTGGCACTGTTTTTTGACAGCTTTTTCACTGGAGAGTTTGATTAGCCTATGCTAGTTTGTGTGCTGTAGGTTCAGTTTGTCTGCAAGGAAACCCTTCTTCATTGGCTAAATATGGTCTTCGACCCATACAATCTTTACCGCTTTGCAGCCACCTAGAACTTACTATCATTGAAAAATGAGTACTTGGGAATCAAAAGGAGTATCACTTCAGCCACAGGAGTCTTCAGCCATGAAGCTTTTGTTTGCAGATGGTATGAAACCCCTGTGACCAAGTTTCTGACTGGATATTTTGGATTCTGTAAAAATTAGAAAATATTCTACATTAGCATAATTCCATGTTAATGTCAAGAATTTGGCCCGGAGATAGGGTCAGATAGAATGAGCACACTCTGTTGGAATAACAGTTGGTGGATCACAAATAGGCAGAATGAGTGGTGATTTTTATTTTTTTTTTAGTTTTGGCTTTTATAGTTTTTTTTGTTTGTTTTTCCTTCAAGAGATAATCAAATTCTTATGCATTTAAAGAAATATTCTTTTATTCTATTTACAAAAGAAATTGTCTTCGTTTTTTGTTTGATTTTAGTTAGTAGGGATGAATCATGTCACTCAGCTTTAGATATCTGAAGAGTCAAACATCTAAATTTGCCACAATATAGTAGTAAACTTGACTAAACTTCTTTCTATCTGGCCACAATATTGTTGTAATTCATATATCTGCAGTGCCAGGATATTTTCATAGGCCACACTGAAAGTTCTAGTCTGAGTAAATATTTCTGTCTTTACTGATTGGATAGAACAAATAACATGAAAACAGATGATCTTAGCTACTATATTTATTGTTTAGTGGTATTAGCGTATTTCCACTCAATTTTCTCTTACTGTGTGTCAAAAAAATAATAATTTAAAAAAAAAAGGTACTTGCAAGATTTATGTGTTCTTGTTATACAACTCTCAATTTCCTTACTAACATGAATCTTACTGAAATAGCCTGATGTTTGGCAGATTTGTAGTAAATTCAGAAATAAGGGTTCAGGTCATAAGAAAGTAAAGCTGAGATGTCAAAAAATTTCCAAACTGAACTTTTTTCCTTAAAAATAAATCTGTAATAATTTAAAGATTTTTAAAACAAAACAAAAAACTAGGAAGAAATTTCAAAGGATATTTCGGAATGTTAGTTTTTTATTCCAATACAAGATGAATGGACATTTCAGAGATATTTGAATTTTCTATGGAAAATAAATTCTCTGTATTGACAGGGCATTTTGTACAGACCTGGATTACAAATAAACCAGATTTCATGTAACTTTACTCTTTAAATGTACAATGCCTACTCATGCTGTTAATCTAAATATTTTATTTAATTTTCAGGTTTTTTACTGATTTACTTCTTCCATCACTACTCCTCTATTTCAGAAGTGAAAATAATCTCTCCGCATTCAGCCACTATTCCTGCTTTACAGGTTACTTTCTTGCAGAGAAGTAGTTTGCAATACTGAGTCTTTTTTAACTTATTATGTATTAGCTGGAGAAGAGACATGAAAGCAAATGTTTTTGCTTATGGACAACATTCCAGGCCAGAAGTTTGCATCTTCAGCTAAATTGTTCTTCCAATAGCACTCCCTTGTTTAGATAAACAAAGGTTTATTTTCTCTCAAGACTAAGAGCTTATTTACAGGGTACGAAAGAAAGAGCTGGACGACCAAGTCGAGCAGCACCTCCTGATGACAAGAATGTGAGAATAATCTCATGACATGGATCCTCTCTCTTAGTGATATTCAAAAGCTGGTGTGGCAAAGTGATGAGTGGCCAGAGCAGATGTGTGTGAGTCAGTGCACACAAAAGCACCAGTATGTGAAAATGGATATAGAAGGCTTGATCCCAGTGATCACTGAAGACACTTGTCCGTATTTCCAGCTGTGTGTTTTTTATTGTCTATGTTATGACAAAGCCTAGGATTCCATGCCATGGTCCATGTTAGTCTCTAAAATACACTTGTAAAGTTTATGGCCAATGTGATTTAAAATGGCTGTTAAGCTATAGAAGGTGCAGAAAATTGCATTCATAATGGAACCATACAGAAATTCACTGCTATTTGGAAATACCAGACACGGTTATATGTAATGAAGTGCAGGTGATGTTAAAATAATGGATTATTTAAGGTGAAAGGCAACAGAAACTTCTCAAAAACATAGACAAATGCTGATGGGACTTCAGGTTTCTCCTTAGTTACTTCATATTATTAGATCCATTCTTAATAAAAGATATCATTCATATAACCTGAGGTCTGTGATTTCACAGTGGAGACCAAAAGGATATCACTTTCACAGTCTCCGTCCACGCCTCATGGTTAGTTTGTGGCAGCTAATTCTATTATTTCCCTAGTATATGTTTCCACTGGAATTCTTGAGATATTTCTCTGCATTCATGAAAATGTCATCAGTTTGCTACCAACAAACAAAACAAATTATACAATTTCTTCTTACATATATGCAGTCTTTTACACGAAACTTCTTTCCAGACAAAATTAAAATATCACGTAACTAGAAGTTTCCTCTTCATTGGCATGTCACCATCTTCCAATAATACTGGACAAAGGTTAAGTTGCAAGAAATGAGAACTAGGCTTTCCTTGGTTTTCTGTTCCTGTTTTTCCTGATAATATTTTGTATTTTAACTAATTCCACATGCATATTATTAGTGTTCATCTTTCCTTTAACTTCAGATTTCATGAACTATTCATTTGATTATCAATTTTTCTTTTAGAATAAATTGTCTCACAGAAATTCTAAATGAAATAAGACAGTTTTAAGCTTTCTTGGATGCAATCTTGATACACATTTATTTAAGCAATTCTGTATTTTATCGTAGTTAGTAGAGAGCCCATTAAAATAAAATAAAATAAAATAAAATAAAATAAAATAAAATAAAATAAAATCCCACCAAAGCCTCCTGGAATAACTGCTTGCTCTGAAATATTGCCTGCTTCTTCTTTTAAATACAATTTATCTGAATTTGAATTTCTGATTTTTAAATACAGACAGCACTTGTTGGGCTCTGAACATTAGATTTGATTGACTTCTTTAGGCATGTCTTGCCATGTTCAGTCTAACAAGGTGTTTGCTGGTCCTCCAAAATGTTACACGGCTTTTTTACTGTAATTCAAAAGACAATTTATATAGGAAAATCACATGCATGATATCTACCAAAAAGGTAGTGTTGCTTTTTTTTTTTTTCATAAACCATTGATGTGTGTGTTTTGTGTTGTTGAAGATAACATGAAAAAACAGATATTCAGACTTAGGCAAGGGATTCATTTGCCTTAGTGTCTGTGTCTGATATGTCCACTGGTAAACATTTAAAGAATTTAAGAAAAGGACAAGAAGACAGGGAACATTCCTAAGCAGAGTTTTGCGGCTTCCAGAAATCCTCAATAAAGGTTTCCTGAGAGCAAGGATTGTATTCACAATGAACTACTTATGCATTTGTACTTCTCTGTTGTCATCCAGAGTCTGTGAGCTCAACTGCACGTGGCATGAAAAAGGATATTATGCTTGTAGTAAACATAGTGTTTCAATATTTCATTTGGTTTCCTTTTTGGTCCTTTGTTGTCAGAAGTTGTGAGCAAATATTCCGTATTCACTTTTTTGAATCTTTAATGACTTTATGTTCATCTTTCATATCCCATCTTTGATCATCCTTGTCACGATTCTTTCTGCCTTTTTTTTAGTTCTAAGATATCCTGTTAGAGAAGAGGTGATCAGAACTACAAATGGTATTCAAGACAGAAGCAAATTACACCACAGATAGCAGCAGCTTGCTGATATTTTTTTTTTATTTCCAGTTTCTTTCCTAGCCATTTCTAACATCGCTTTCCACTTTTGACTGCTTTAAGCGTGTAGCTGACAATATTTAGAAACTCCACAGTAGTTCTAGTATCTTTTTCCTGTGCAGTGGTAAGTAATTTAGAGCTCCTTAACTCTTTTCCTGATTTAGTCCTGATCACAAATACTAAATTTAGGGTTTCTTTTCCTTCCTACATTTTCTCTAGACCAAGATGAGGAATGCACTGACACTTAAATTTGTGCAGTATCACAGAGGGTCACATCTCT
The DNA here is from genome assembly GCA_008921705.1 of Burhinus oedicnemus. Classification (NCBI taxonomy): domain Eukaryota; kingdom Metazoa; phylum Chordata; class Aves; order Charadriiformes; family Burhinidae; genus Burhinus; species Burhinus oedicnemus. The sequence goes on from VFFE01007186.1 coordinate 1,453,495, forward strand.
TTGTTGGCTCAATCCAATTTGTAAATGTCTTCTCTTAACTTTTAGTAACCTTTTACTTGAATTTGTTTGACTTTTTACAGGTCTTAAATCAGGGTATATTTTGTTTGGATAATAAACTATAATATTAGAAATATTTCTATCTTTTTTCCTCCACGATTGCCTAAAATGATCTTCACACACCGAGCCAAATCTTAAGGGTAGAGTAGCTGTGAGACATACTAAATGCATAGTAATGCAAGGGCAGAACTCTTATTGTATTAGAACTTTAAAGTGAAAAATATATATAAATTTGTGTACATATATATATGTATGTATACATATACATATGCCATAACGATACTAAGTGAAATGAACTGTGGTTTTATTTACACAGTTCGCAGTTAAGTTTCTTAATTTCTGAGGAAAAAGTTATCTGAAAGCAAGCACAAGATGCATAGGAGAAATGTCAGGCTAACTAAACAGGTAATTAACAGGGAAGAGTTTTCTTCAGTTCAAATACCAACATTTCTTTCATATCAGGATATAACAGCATTTACTGCTTTTTATCAAACAAAGGACCTGAAGGTCAGATTAGGAGCTTGTAGTACAAAAACGTATTTTGCTATGTCTGATACAATAGTATCCGCAGATGCCTTGAAATGATCATTGTCAGAGCTATGATTTAGCACTTATTTGTGCACAGGTACAGCAAATGGATCATACATTTGTAACTGACCAGTTCTATTTATTGTCTCAGTATAATTTGTAATGGGCTAAATTCTAAATGAGCGCAAACTGTAGAAAGCAATACATAAGAACAGGATATGAGGTGTGCACAGAGGTTATGAGGCGTGCACAGTCTTTTACTTGTGTTTCAGGTCAATAAAATATTGCATTAAAAATTAAAAATTAAAGCAATACAGAAGGCCAGGATGTTTTCTGACTGTGTATGTGACTATATCACTGTACCTTTAAAATCTGGAGATACACCACACAGTTTTAGTCAGTTACATGGTCAAGTATTTGTCCTGGATACTAAGTCTTATTCACAAATCTGAAGACTGTGTTACCTAGGGTGGCATTTTTAACAGATAGGGACAAACAGATTTTTTGTTCAAGGCCTTTGTAAGACTTATAATGACAAGAGATTGGATAGGGTTTTACAGAAAAACTGGTGTTAAAATATATGATCCCACCGAAATGTTTAGCAAAATCAGGTTGAAATTATTGTAGGAATATGACATAAAATAAGGTAAACTTCTACTAAATAATCTGAGATGAAAGTAATCATTCATTTTCATTTTGAATTTCTTTATAATATTTTCTCTACTGAAGTACACTGTTTAAAGTCAAAAGCAAATGCAATATTTTAACATTTTAAAATTATAAAGCTCCATAGATCTTAATAAAATTCATGTGAGAATTTTCTTCACTGAAATTAAAATTTATTCTTAAACTCTTTTTTGGGGGGTAAAGTTTTTTAAGAAAAATATTCTTTACAAATCAGAAAATTCATACATCATAGCTTTTATTTAAATAAATGGTCCTCTATGGAAAAGATATAAAGGATACAGAGGGAAATAAAATAGATCATGACCATTCCTTATCTGTCCCAGTGGATAAATGGCATGGCATAGATTGCATCATGTGTCCCAAATGGCTTCAGAAGAGGCTGCCTTGGCTGCCCTGAGCCATACCTGAGTAGTATTGGGTTGTAGTCTAAAACTCTGTGAGGAATCACATTGACGTTTTAAATGGCATGGATGTCATGCTATTGATTAGTTCAATTCACTGGTGTAGGTACAGTTGCAACATCCTCATGAGACGTCGGTAGATCAGCATTACATATGAAAATATCCAGCTGCCAAGAAAAATAAGAAAATCATGTCTCACTGAAAATCCTGGAGGTTTGTTCTGGGCTCCACTTCAGCCAGAATTTGCCTTAATCAGAGATTAAGATATACTAATGTTATGTATATTTATATATATATACTGTATTTATACATATGTATACACTATATATCCCCCCAAGTGTGGGGGAAACAGCTGAGGGAGAGGATTTATAACCTCATATCAAAGTAAAAATGTGCACATTCTCAACTTTACCTTTTGGGGGAGCATGACAGTCTGGTCAGTTTACAAAATACAAACATTTTGCAAATATCTGATCACAAGATGAGAGAAATTACAAGACCACACAAGAGGGGAGACAACCAGAAAAGCACCTTGCACTTTGCTTCCACACAATGTATCTCAAAATACATAAATAAATGTAACTATGAAAGTATTAAACATCTAAACATCTTCTTTAGAGAGATTACCTGGCTCTTATTTTGACTCAGAAAAGAATAAAAGAACATTTGCTCATACTTAAGCAGGTGTTTAACTTAAGTGCATACCAAATGTTTCTTAACACCGAGGAATCCATGATTCTGTTTTGTCATGCTCCTGGGCAAAAGAAATCATTTAGAAATATTCTTCAGCACCTTTCAATTTAAAAATACTTGATAAAAGGGAAGTGGAGTAACTTGAGTTGAGACTTTGATGTTATACCGAGTTTGAATTGCAGGCGGAAAGTCATGTATTAGTTGAAAATTCCCTCTACCTGTCACCCTTGATTGTAGGTATGAAGGGCTTGGTTTAACCCGAGATCGCCTTGCAGCTCGTACATAGGATGCATTGTGTCGCTCCACAGCCAGACGACGCCAAAGCAACGCACCCTGACATGCTGATAACAGCCTTTCAAATAGCCACACACACAAAGAGAGCTTAAAAGCTTCTCCCCTTCTTTGCCCTGACACGGAATAATTTTCCAAAAACAGTCCTTGAGTGGCAGTACCTTTGGTTAATGACTTTAACATGAAGAAGTAAGAACATAAAAAATTTGTTGACAGAAGTATGACTTCCCCCTATGCAACGGTACAGGATTAACTAGATATTGCACCTCCAACCAAGGTGTCTATTTCAGTCGGTCTCCCTCTTAAAAGAACACATATTTTAATTGGTTTAGATTTTTTTCCCTCTTTCCATTAATAAATCCTGATAGATACTAAAGTGGAAGCTGGGCTATGTTAAAATTACTTGCATTGCTTAAACCTTTCCATTATTGTAATGTTGTGACTCCAGGTTTTCTGATTGCTTGCACAAACTGATAACAATTGACTGCTGCCTGAAGGGCCTGATGTATTTTGGTTGTAACACAAAGGCAGGTATAATGTTGCCAGAATCGCTGTGACACATCACGGAGGAAGAACACAGGAGTGAATTTCTCACAACAATAAAGCCCAAAGGAAGAAGATTGAGATAAAAGACAGGGAAGTATTTTGGTGGCATGCACCACTGAAAACCCGTGATTTGTTTCCATGTTACCTATGGGGACAAAACACAGAACTACAGAAAAAATCAGAAGCCAACTTTTGCAAATGTTTCCACAGTGCTGGTCTAGTAGTATATATAGCCACAGAATTAAACAAATTCCTTGGTTACACAGATGATCATGCAGCACCACCCAGCACAGCATTAGCCATAAACCCTGCTTGGGAGTGGGAGGTAATGGAGGAAGGGAAGCCTTCAGCGTTGAATCCATTGCTGCCACTTCTATTTCGTTTTATGCCAGATGAGCTCTTCAGAGCCCTTTATCCACCCAAGAATCATTTATTGGTGGTCCAATATTGGGCTAAATCCCAAGCTTGGGATCAGATTACTTGCCCGTGGCAACTTGCAGCTTTTGGTACCAGCCCGTCCTCAGGAGTCTTTAAAAGCAAAGCTTTATCGTTTGCCTTTTCAGGTTACCTTGACTGCTGTTTTATAAACCTTTTGAGACAAATTAGGCATAGTCATCTTATGGGTTGGGTCCAGACAGCACGCTGCCAGTTGGAATTGATGAAATCCTGCTTGCGTAAAGTAAAGGAAATGTTAAATGAGTAACTGCTCCCAGTTTGAATGTTTTCCACGTGCCATTGAAATCCACATAGAATAGTAGGGAAAAATGCATTATTCGGTTTGGGGTGAGAGGAATAAAATTTCATTTTTCAATCTTAAAGTTAACATACCTGTGTACACTTGGAACTTAAGGGATCACGTACAGAAAATGTCTAGACTACACAGTTCAGTTACAATATTAGTAGTAATACAAACATTTATCAGGGATAGTATTGTAACAATATTTAGTTGTTGTATAGATATAAATGGAGATAAATATAATATACAGATATATGTGATATAAATATGAATTATTTATTACAAAAAGTTGTCATACTTCTGTAGGATTTTCTCTTTTTCTTCTTGTTCTCTTTTCTTCTTGTTCCATAGTGAGATCTAGTTTCAGAAAACATGTAAATGCTGTGTGAAAAAAATTAAATTCTCATGATGTTTCAGAAGGAAGAAATAAATTGTTAAATTAGAAGTGATATTTAAGACCATACATGCTCCTTTGTCTCAGCCATCTGGAATGCTGTTCACCCTCATGATAGTGGTAGGATTTACTATATTACCTGAAATTTTGCATTTTCTGGTTTAAATTATTATATTGAGCTATATCATAGAACAAGAATCTAAAATGATAAGGATGACTTTGGTACATGCTTTTTCACATTTTATTTTTTAGGTTTGTGCTCTCATCATTTCTTTCTCCTTTCTACTCAACTGCAATCTGCTAGCATGACTTCTTGTTTCTGTTAAAAATGCTTCTTTAATTAGTGACTTATTATTTCATTTCAGAGTTGGCATTATCTAAGCAGTGGAGTATGGGAAGTGAGAATTTGATTCTTGTTGTGTACGCCTGCGTTGAACTGTGCAGTTTTGTGGAGATACCTGAGCTACTGTGACACAACCCAAGCAATGTAACAATGTCAACGTGTTGCTGTGCCAAGGTTAATTAGCTTCACTACTTGTAAGGATCAGGTACAACAGCTGTGTAGTGTATGCAATTTCTTTTAATACATGGAAATTGATACCACCCTTTTTTGAGGCTAGCACTTCATTCAAAATGTCATATTCCGTGGTGATTTTTCAAGAATGAACATTTCTGTCTCACTAAATATAGTATTCGTTGTGTGGCTCTTCTCTCACAATATGAGGGAACAAGGGACAAATTTAGCCAAGCTAAAGTGATATTCAGACTAATATCACCACACAACCCTGAATTATTCATTACACCTGTATCCAGCAACCCAGGATGAGCCTGGGTATCGCTAACACAGAATGAGTTTTCACAGTATAAACACACCCTGAAAGATTCTCTGTTAACACCCAAGGGGAGAAAATGGATGCGTCTTCCCAGGGTAGGGTAGCAAGTTCGTGTCGGAGCTGGGAGGAAGCCTGGCTTCTGAACAGACACTCCAATTCTGTGTCTCAGATGAAATGCACTACACATTTTCAAAACATTTATAACCAAAATAAACAGCTGTGGAAAATTACTGATTATACTCTTTTAACCAGATGGCTAAAGTATCCCCCTCTCCCTTCTGCTCTAAGTGGCACTCAGATTAACAACCATATTTATTAAGCAACAAAATTTCATTCCTGGAAAATCATTACAGAAGATGTATAACAGCATTTTAAATTAATTCTGTATCACCAAGGGTAGTATCATTTTCCATGTACTAAATGAAAAAGTGCTAGTTTTGCTCTTTTTCCTTTAAATATATTCATTTACTTACTGTTCCGTTACATTTTTTTCTTTGTGTTTCTTTGTCAGTTGAGAATAGAGGACTCGTCTTGTTTTCCTCAATGCTTGAGTTTAGAATTCAAAATAATTTATAATGTTTGACAGTATTTTTTACAGGAATGTCAGAATGAATCATCATCAATTAATGTGAAAAGTGACTTTGGAATAGGAATTTGATTTTAGAAGAATAAAGTATTCATATTTACTTCTCATTATCAAGTTGGGTAGAAAGAGAGCTTTAGATTGAAACGACCATTAAATACCCCCTGAAAAAGGCCAGTAATACTCCAGTCTAAAAGTACCTTTATAGATCATTGATTTTGTGACCCTTGCACATATTTAGTAGTTTTCTTACTCAGCCAGTATTCCTCCATAAATTGAATACATTTATAACCTTTAAGAGACATGAATTCTGTATTTGTTTTGCCTCACAATCAAAGACCCAACTGAACAGTACATCTGAATATTATAACTTAGTTGACCTTGATCTGTGACTGTGGATAGGACTGAATGGCATTTTTTTTCTTCAACCACCTAGTTTCAGCTCATAACAGTTGGGAAGTGGGGTAAATATAGGAAAGACAGAGATGGATAAAAAATAGAGAAAGGAAAAACAAAAGTAAATATTTGTTTAAGATAGATAGTGTATTGTGGTAAACAAATCAGCAATCAGCTTCGATGCCTGACATACGTAGGACGTACATAAGCCCTATTTTGTCTGCTTCAGAAGCAGATGAAGTCTGGCTAGTGCATTTACCCGCTGTCTCCATGCACTTACTCTTGCTTATGCATGAGTGTATGAATGGGAGCAGCAGCCTTTTTGTGACTATTTTTTCCCTCAGCACCTTCATTAGCTACACAGAGGAATAAAGTACTTTTGCTCTCCTTTCTCTCTAGACAGGAGAAATAAAATACAAATGAGTCCAGACAGAAGCACTGAATCCTAAGATTATATCAGTTTCCTTTTTCTTCACCAAGCATCATGGTTCCTGTACTATGAGACAAGAGACTGGTTTATGTCAGCTCCTCATTGCACTCAGAAATTATTTTTTTGCCACTTACATTATGTAAAGAGACTATACTATGAATTCATGCAGAGACTTATACGAGTGTGATACCAAAAATACACCCTAAAAAGTATCTATAAGAACATGCGTGACTATGAGTCATACTTCTTCTTCATCCCGCTATTTTCTTTAAAGGAAATGCCACAAAAATTTTTCACTGTATGTGTTATAGCTAAGGACAATTTATTATCAGCAACTAGTTAAAGATGGGGAAACCTCTAACAAAGATTCCGTCATTTATCCATGTCTGGGTGTACACCCAGACATTACTTACACAAATACAAAATGTAAATATATAATATAAAGTTAGAAAATGCAGAATCACCTCAGTTAAAATCATCCATAGGTGCACCACATAGATTCACATAGATATATCATCCATAGAAGATATACTTTATCAGTTCATACAAGCTTTTCTAGTAGTTTAGTCAAGAAGATTCAGTGGTCTAATTGAGGTTCTTTTTTTTTTTCAATGGGAAAGTTTGTCTTAGATTATGATAAATATATCCTATAAAAGACTATTCAAATTATGCTTTAGTGTCATTACTCTGTGCTTGTAGGCATATTGACTTTGCTGTTAGCAGGACAAGTGGAACTTGACCTAGTGTGTTTAGGATTCGTGGCATTACAGGATTTCCCTTAATACACGTCCTTTGATTTTTTTCCCTGTTACAGAGACTGCTCAATTATTCTATTCATTGAATTCTTATGAGTCAGTTTTGAAAAGAAAAATTCCTGATTAATATACTGTATATGATGTAGGAGAATTTATTCTTAAAGCGAGGGATAATTAGATAGCTAGCATACAGCTCTGTCACTTCATTCACTTAAAATAAGGAAGTTAAGGCACATATTTCTTGTTTACGGGACTTGGAGCTTAATATATTTTAACATGGGACTTTTTCCTGGTCTTACGGAAACAACTTGAAGAAGGAGAGGAGAGGTGGAAAGCACCCCAAATTTTTTAGGAAAATTAAATGGCTTGGGAGCTACAAGTAAATGTTATGCCAACACCTTCACTATATGTTCTCAGATCTAGAAACGTGTAGAGAGTGCATCAAACATGAAAAAGACCCTGGCACCTTGTAACAGTGTCATGTATGAAAACAGTCTAGGGTAGAAATAGAATTCTGTAACTGCTCAAAGACAGTTCAGGTGATCCACATTTTCCTCCTCTTCGGGAGCAAAGAGGTAGCCTGTGAAGACAAACATGATGGCACAGTAGGGTTAACCTGGCTGCCAATTAAGATGTTTTGAGGGCCTTAAGCACAGACAATAAGGATATTTGTCTATATTTTCCCCAATTTTCCAGAGAGGGAAAGGAAAAGAGTAGAAGCCTAGACTTCTCCACATCTTAATGTGAAGTAATGTCAAATACTAAAGGCTGGTTGACTGCAAACCTTAAATGTAAAGTTGGTAAAGAAGAAACCATCATAAAGTATTTTGTTACTGCTAGCATTTTGTTAATGCTAGCAACTTCAGAGAAGCTACAGATTCTACCCAGAGTATCTTGGGCCACAAGACTAGAAAAAGCAGGAAGTGTTATGTCTTCAGAAGGCAGATACCATTTGTTTTGAAGGAAGGAGAGACCAAGCTCGTGTAAAAATGCAGAAGAAAAACTGTAAAGAAAAGTAACCATAACACAAAACAAACAAACAAAGGGAAACGAAAGAAGATATGGAATAAGAATGGAGGGCTGGGAACATGCGAGAGATTATTTTCTCTAAATACATTCTGCAGGCAGCTTATCAAAATGTTTTAGATGCAACAAATATCTACATTGACAGAGTGGGACAGGCTGGCCCTCTGGCCCTCTGGCCCTGAAGACAGGTGCCATAACACAGCCCATAATCATATGGCTATACTCTTTCTCATTCCAGAAAAAGAAGGGATTATTCATACTGCTGTTAAGAACAGCTCTTGGCCTATATGTTCCCCACACCAAACTCTCTCTGAGTTTGCCTGAGAGAGCGCTTTTTGCTATAGTAAAACGTATACATTCAAAAGTGGCATTCAAGCACCAAAGCAGTCTGGCATTGTGTGTAAACTGGTCTCAGCCTGCTTAGTTATTAGTATAAATATAGCCAAAAGGACCATTGCCATCTTTTGACTAACTATAACAAACTGTATTTTAACACTTTATCATTTTTCCCCAGAGATGTACAGCTTTTGTATTGATGTTTCCATAGCAGAAAAGCAACCTAGACATTTTATTAGATATCAAGTAGAAGTAGAGTACATCAATGTATCAAACTTTTTGCTGGTATGGAAGATGCACAAAAACCTGCATAGGTCCATTACTGTTCAAACATTTTTTGAAATTGTACTTGTCTGAAATAGATGTAATTGGTGTGAGTTGAAGAAAATCTTTTTGAGGCCAGAATTTTTCTCTGGTGAAAGAAAAAAAAATTGAAAATAAAGGGGATGAAAGAACAGACAAGTGGATTGTGATCAAAAGTACCAATTAAAACCCTCTGTCAGTGACATAATTAAACTAGATTTTTCCCCTTCCCTAAGTGGTTTCAGATAGTCTTCTACATGCTGATATCAGGTAGAAATTCATAACCTAAAAGCCTTAGAAGATTTATCTGAAGGACTACTCTGACTGGCTTAGTGTTTGGGAAGAGCAGCTCAATGACACTTGAGCAAGACAATGTCAAAGAAAATGTTACTGAAGTATTCACCTCTTTGCAATACTATTTCAGACATCAGACTCTAACCTCATATATTCCAGGGAATATGGTAACTTAAGAGAAGTTTATGCTATTTCAAAGGAAAACAAAACAAAGCAAAGCAAAAAGATAAAAATCCCCCTTTCCTTCAAAGCTGTATGTGAAAGAAAGGGAAGCTTCTGTGGGTGTATGCTAGAAAATTTTAAGCCTTCCAGAGTGTTACTATTTTTTGAGTATTTAACATCACCTTGCTGAGAATAATTCATGTATTTATGTGTTTATTTAATTTACCTTTATTTTTGGCGATAGCCCTGTGGAATGATACTGGAATTCAGCTATAACAGAAATAAATATCTAAGAGGATATTTATTTTTATAACTTTCCTGTAGTACAGAATAGTATAAATATCTTCTACCATAATTAAATTTATTTTTAAATAAATCCTCTTCATATAATGCTTAGGATTCTGAATATGTTATTTCATGGTGTTAACATCTGCAGACTGGAAAGACAAGCTGTGTTTTTCCTGAACTTACATAAAAGGGCATTGCAAAGATGGGAAATGAATTTTGATTAAGTGTTTTTCAGTACTGTCCTAGCTACACAGGTCAGAGGACATTTGTAGTTTTTTTCAAACAAAACTGAAAGAATTTATGTCTCGTGGAGTTTATCACCAAAGCGCTAAACTGTGACTGTTCTAGATAGCCATGATCAAGGAATGGTGTTAACACATTTTTCCAGAGGAAACATACACCGCCATGCCTCCCCAGTGCTGAGGGAACTTTTTAGAGATGCAGGATTCTATCTCCGCAGTGTGAATCTAATATTTCATCTGACAGAAATAAAAGCACCATCTTCTGCAGGTTCCATGTGGACACTCTACTTCTGGAAGACAGGAAGATGGAATTTCTTGCCAGAGCACAGAAATTATTACCTGTTTCACTTTTTGTACATTTATGCATTTGTGTAGTATCAACATTAGATGCATGAGAATTTATCCTGGAGCAAAATAACATACCTTAAAAGAAAAATAATTTTTCACTAAGTAAGAGTGTAGTTACCAAAGAACACATACTGTTCATTTATTTATTTATTTATTTATTTTAAAATAGGTCATTATAAAATATAAATCATAAAATTACCACCTAAAGTGTTTAAAATGGGGAAAATTCTTCCCTGGAGTACCCCCTCTCCCATAGCCACCTTATTCCTCAAAACATAACTGAAAACCTGTTCATTTGAAGTCAAGGTATAGTGGCTCTCTTTCACTGCTACATAAATGAAATTATCCTATGCAATCCAACTTCATTTATATCATCTCTTGTAATAGTTCAAGCTGGTTAATACTAACAGAGTGAAGATTTGTCCTCCATAAAAATACATAGGTTGGGTTTTTTTGTTTTTTTTTTTTTCCTCTGATACCTCTTCTGAATGTAAGATTGACTTTTAAACGGGAAATGTTTTCATGGTCTGTGTTTCTAGGATGTATCCTAGAAATTTGAGTTAGAAGGCAGCTGCAGTCCGAAAGAAACACCTGCTAAACATCTGCAGAGATACCTCTTGCAGGTGTTCACCTGATGTTTTCCTTTGCTTACTATTGAAAAACAGCTTGCTCTTGCAAATAAATTGTGATCAAAAGTTGGTTCTGAAGAAGAATTAGAAGTGACTGAAAGAATGGTCTGAGTCTACCTTTATTGAAAAATAAAAAATAAAATAACATTATTTCTAAGGGTAACTGATATTGTCCTTACTACTAACAGTTCTGACATTACTTCTTATTTAAACACCTACTAAAATCTACCATTTTAACAACATGTCATTCCCATTCATTGAAAGCTTGAAATCTCACTGAACATTTATGATTTGTAACAATTTTGTCTTTTAACCTTTGTGAAAACAAATTCTCAAGAATAGATCCTCCAATTAAAAAAAAAAAAAATTTTGTAAGGAATTTTATAAATGAAAGATTATCTAGAGTTTGTTTTTGAGAGTGTATTGTTTGTGAATATTTGGAGAGTCACTGAATATATTGAAACAGGCTTGAATCCTAAAAATATCTTGTTATTTGAATGAATTGCCATGCATATGTAACACAGTATTTCTGATTTGTTATTTCTTGGGCATTGATCATACTTTTCCTGCTTAAAATCTTTGTAATCTTTCAAGGGATCAATGATACTTATTTAAACAATTGATTGTAAGTATGAGAAATATTTAAGCATGTGGAATCATTCAAAGATATCTCATAGACAAGAATTATTTTTTTCAATGATTTGATTTAAAATTTACAAAATTTTAATACATTAATTGAAATCAGAATCAGCCTGAGAACACCATTCACACAAAAAATAATAATGAATATTTCAATATGTCGTAGAAATAGAAAATTCCATTTATCTAGACCATGGTGTAAGCTTTTAATCAAAGAAAGACTTCTCAATCTAGTTATTTGGGAGATCTACTAGAATACACAGTCCAGTCTCTGCTTTTCTTTTTCCAAATTTAATAAGTTACAAATATTGGTGTTCCTGTTACCCTTGGGACAATATTGCTGTTAATCTGGACATTTCCTGATAGTAACCTGCACTTCATTTCTTGTTGTAATGTGTCTTTCTTTCTGGTATTTAAACTCTTTGTAAATGAGAAAAAAAATAGGTTTAATCTTCCTCTTTCCTTTTAATCAGTGTTTAGTCATATGAACTGCACAAAGAAGGCCTGGAATTCTGTTGAAAGGCTCTACAGAGCACTAAGGCAAGCTGTAGACCACAGTTTAAATGAATGCAATTTCTCTTCTTGGATAGTTTCCTCATTTTGGAGCAGTAAAGACAAAAGGATAACCCAGGAAGCTGTTTTATTTGATTAAAATCTTAGAAGCACTTGGAAACTGCAGGAAAAATATATAAAAGTTTCATAAACACATACATAAACATAAATGTACATATTTAAGTCATTCTGGCTTGGGATAGATCAATAAATAACATTATGAAGTAATGTGTTTTGATTACTTATAAACATGTAAGAAGGCAGTTAATTTTGTGGATTAGAAAGGAAAAGTGTAAAAAATTTAACACAGCATTATCAGAAAGCATCTTTCTTGTTTTTATAGTACATTTCATGTTGCCTTTAAAACACACACAATTTGTATTAACAAAAGGGAAAAAAAGGCTTTGGAATCTTGCTTTATTACCTCCAAGAAGTCTGGAACTGTAGTTATTAAACAAATGTTGACTGGAACTTTTTGATATTAGCATGATCAACAAAATCAGATTGTTCTTGTTAATAACAATGGTTGTGGTTCGGGTCAGATTGGCCACCAAGGTGGAATGACAGATGCTCTCCCCTACCTCCCTTCAAAGAGAGGCAGGAGAGAGAGAGAGAGACTTTAGAAGAGTTTAGAAGGAACTACTTTAATGAAATATTAATAAAATAAAAAGGAAATAATGACATATATACAAAACCGTATCAAGCTCCCAGGACGACGATCACATCTAGATCCCTTCATCTTCCTCCAAAAGAGGCGAGAGACGGGAAATATCATAACAAGGATATCATAATATCATAACAAGGGAGGCAGGAGAGAGAGAAAAAGAGAGACTTCAGAGTTTAGAAGGAACTAAACTACTTTAATGAACTATTAATAATACAATAATAAAAAGAAAATAATGAACTATATACAAAAGCCTATCAGGCTCCCAGGATGACAGTCACATCACCAGCAGGTGCTGGGGAAGTCCCAGACTGGACTCAGTGACGGATGGGAACTGGATAATGGATTGGGATCAAAGGCAGACACAGGGACAGAGTCCTCCTCGGACGCCGGCCACTGAAGAAAGAGGGGCTGACCCTTTGATCCCTCAGCTTTTATACTGAGCCTGAGGCAGATGGGATGGAATACCCTGTGGGTCAGTTTTGGGTCACCTCTCCTGTCCGCTCCTCCCTGCAGGGATGACCCCTCTACGCTTTTCCGCTTCCAACTGTCCAGTGGGGCAAATAACAAAGTTGGCTGCCTTTGGGTATTCTAGCAATAAGTATAAGCAAGAGCCTCTCTGCACACCATCCCTTGGCATCAACTGTAAACAGGGGTCTTACCCCTCTGAGAGCAAACAGTTTTCTGCATAACATGCTGTTAATTTCAGCAGTTAGAAGAGGCCTAGCTAAAAAGTAAAAAGTAAAGTTACTGAACAGAAAACTGGTTCTGTTGTACCTCAGACCAGGACAATAATCAGGTTGGTTTAAATAATATGTTGTGGAATGTAAATTTAATTTTATGGTCTAAGCATAAACAATGTTTTATGCAATCACAATGAAAGAATGCCGTGCTGAGACAGCTATATGGGTGTATTTTGGCATATAATTTGAACAATGTAACTGTCTCATGTCTATTCCCTTAGCACATGGTAAATATGAAGTTATACAGTCTGTATTTTAAGAGAAGTCAAGGACAATTTGAATTTGATATGGACTAAGAGTATGCACACAGCTACTGAACTCCTCAGAAACATAGATGATTTATTTTTTAATGCAGAGACGAACTGTAGATTATAAAAATGGTCTTTAATAATGGTATCTTCACTACAGCTGTTCCTTATCTATTCCAATAACTCCTTCATCCAGCTCTAGATATACATAAAAGTAATGGCTTCATCAGGATCTTTAAATTAATTAATTTATTTTACTTGGTGATGACCACTAAGATGAGAATATTTAACAGTTACAAGTTAGAAAAACTTGAGTACAGAGTACAGAAACAGAGTACAAAATCTGCCAACTATACATGACTGAAACCTGCTAATTTTTCAGTGGTTGACCACTGAAAATGGAAAATATGGCTAAATAAAATTTTTCAGCATATTCATGAAATGTCTCCATGAATTCTACTCTTGAGTATGTTATTGGTTTCTGCATGACATTCTTGTACTTGGTTTATGTTTCATGTCTGCATTCTTAAACAGTATTTATATCCAGCTGACATTACATTACAGTTCAGAAATGGCACCTGACAGGCACTCTTTTATTTTAAGAGTCATTTGAATATTAAATTCATAGTGATGAGTCAGAAAAAAATCCAGCTGAGTTGTGATTGCTCTCCCCCACAGAGGAAGAGCTCTCTGCCTTCTGAGAGATCTGTTTCTGGCCTTGGCTTGGCTGTGGACAATGCAGAGGTGGATTCCAGCTGTTGGGTGAAGCTCAGCTGGTCTCCTACACCAGTTGTCAAGTTCAGCCACAGACTCCAAAATCTATAATCTGTCATATGAAAAAATTCTTGGTCCTACCTTAGCAGTTAGTTTTATGGGTATATTGAGTCCTCAGTGCATGAAACACTTGAGCCCCAAAGATTCTTCTGAAAAAAACCATCGAAAATTTCTATTTTTAACTTTATATATGCCAGAACTCTGTCCTTTTAAAAGCTAAATCATGCAGATGATTTAAAAATACAAGTGCATTTTTGATCACATGCCCATATGTTGGGGCAGATTGTGTTCCCGTTGTTATATATGTTACCTTCTAAAGACAAAACTGTTATTGTCCAGAGGAAAGTGTTACTAAATAGGCAAGATATAATGCTAGAAGAAATGAGTATGTGGGCCTGAATGAAAACAGAAACAATGATGACATCTGTACATCTTATACAAAGTCATAATAACAACATTTGATGACTTCTGATTTTTTAAATTTCCTTAATATTTTTCCTTGTGAAATTCTTGTCAATTATTTCACGGCATGTCTATACTCCTGGGCATTAAAACAGCTCTGTATGGAAGTACAGTCAAATATAAAGGTGAAATAATGTCTGCAGAATCTAATGTAGGAGAAACAGGCTCTACTTTATTGTCACCTTCTAATAGTAGTCTACACGCAACTGTATCGACATTTGGGTATCTATCTGAACTGTTACAAAAATAAATCTTAACTATGCTGAATTGTTATTATGTAAACATAAAGTAAATTGTAGACCTGCCCCATAGCATGTATTTCCATGTCAAGATTACAAGTTTCTTTTCTGTGGAGCCACTGTAATTATTCTGCATGGAACAAAGACTTTTTTTTCTGTTCCTAATGTAAACTTTCTATTTCAGATTTTATTTGCATAACAATGAATCCTCATCCTTTCCACTCACCACAAATCACTTTTTTGTTTATGACTTTCTCTTCAGTTGGAAGAGGTATCGATTCATTATTTGTGAAATAGTAAAGGCTCATCTAAAAAAAAAAAAAAAACCAAACTATGTTGTGTCTTTAATTTTAAAACTGCTTGAGGGCCCTATGGGGTATATTAAATCTGTCTCATTGCCATATATCTTAGTGTACATTTTGCTTGAAACCAGGTGTTTTGTATATTGAACTTTTTAACACTGCAGGGAGGTAAGTATTCACAGCTGGAGTTTTATGCTTCACACATTTTCATGTTTCAGAACAAGGAGCAACCCCTAGGAAAAACTCCTCCAGCATGAAAAGAGGCAGAACAAAGCGCTTCTGTATCTGGTGGCAGGACATGGATATGATGAAGTCACAGATTTAGGACTTGCATATAAAATAGATGCTGGTGTAACAGACAAAAAGTTGCAAGCCATCAAAGTGTGTAGATCTGCAGATCAGTTGCAATCTATGAGGTTGTCACTGTGGGAAAGGAGCGTAAAACAAATTCAAAGAAGGATGGACAAATGTTTGAAGGCTGTCATGTTTACTGTGAGTCACCAGTTTAACTTTTAAACCTTGGTATAGTGTATGTTATTACTCCATATAACATTAACATGTACAGAAAAATTCCAAAAGAAACTATCTTTTTATGATGAGAATAACATTTTGAAAATATTTTTGACACATAAAATATTATGAAATGAGTAAATTAATTTTCTCAAGTAGCAGTTTGAGAAAGTAACACTTTTTTTCTCTCATGCAGACAAATAACCAAATTAATTGTATCAGTTCTCCAAGTAATTTAGGTTTATTAAAAAAGAAAGAAAATCTCAAACTTACAGGTTTTTCTGTTATTTCTGTGAAATCAGTTTAGCAAAACAAAAATGGACTCCCAGAATAAAATAAGTTCTATTCACAATCAACATGCAAGTTTGAAGCTGTTTATTTGATAACTAGATTTCAGGTTTTAGTGGGATGGGGAATAAGTTCAAAAGATTCAGAAACTAGCTTGTCAATATGAGAAACAAGCAGGTTTTTTGGGGTTAGACAGAGCATGTGTCTTCTATCCCATAAATTAAGACATTTCCACACCTGTATTTTTGTCACTTAACAAGTTTATAATCCTTTACTCCATCAACAAAGACCATGATTAATTTTCTGCAAAGATTAACAAGGTAAATATTTTTGTCTGTGTCATTTGTAGTAACAAAAACTTCTGGCAACATAAAAATCAATCTTGAGCCATAGGCAGGCATTGCACTGGTTAATTAAACATTTATCATCCCTGGAATGATAAGATGACCCACAGAAATGTCGTTGTATGAATATGTGGAACAGCCGAACACCACACACGAAGCTGTATTAACAGTGAACACTACCCGATCTGATAGAAAATGAAATTAATAGACTCCATAGAAATTCAAAAGACACAAAATAGTAAGTGCATATTGATTATTGAAGTTATTAAAAGAATGGTGTGCTTGATCATTTGGCGTGTCGCTGTGGCCAGGAATGTTCACCGTTTAGTGCAAAACCACATTTCAGAGCACTTGTTTTGATGATTCTGTGCTTTCACCTTTCCTTCAGGCCTAAACCAAAGACTACAGCAGTCCATAAGAGTTACACCAGGTCTGCCTCTCAAGACAAACTAGTAATTTTGTCTGTTCCAGTTCTACTGTGGAAACCCCCCTGGTGACGGTGATGCATGGCTTTTCTGCTCTCCTTGGATGTTGCAGGCACAGTGGGAAGTGTATGCATGGCAGGAAGAGAGCAAGCACAATTGTAAACACAATGATAAATAGTTATGTGTGGTCAATATTATTACTATTTCTGCCATAAGTGATTTATTACACATAATATTTTATACAAATAGCACTTTTAAAAATAGAAGGGGGGAGTGGACAGTAAACAAAATTATGTTCTTATGTAACAATAGGAAGGCAAACAAGGTATAAAATTAATCTTGGTTCATTGGTGTTATACTGCAGATAAATTTCAGTCCAGATGGAAAAGAGCTCCACTGCTTTTAAAGTATCTTGCTGTATGCTTAGAGTTAATAAAAAACAGTAAAGTGATGAATTAGATGACATCTTTGAATAACACTTTAAAAATAATAAAGATAAAAGAAAGAACTTCCTTGGTGTTTTCATTGTTTGAATTTTTTTATAATGCATGTTTTATATAAGCTTTTCTTCCATTTTTCCTATGAAAGAATCTTATACTAGGGATACAAAAGATGTAAAATGTTAATAAAATTCACTCAACTTCTAGATTTTCTATTCTACTTAGAGTAAGTGCCTCTGTCTTACAGGGGGTCCTAAGGCCTTGGCCGCAAACATGAGGTTGTGGGCATTGTTGTAACTCAGGGGCACAAATCTCACCACTGTTTCTTTGCCTCCCTGTGGTTTAGAAAAAAAGCTGTTTTACTATCCAGCCTCAGTGGTGCTCCTTGAACAAAGCCTATGTCCTTAGATTTTTTAAGGGAGTACATGTGTGTATATGTGCATGTGTTTGCCTGTGTCTGCGTGTTTACATTGGGGAGTGTCAGGAGGAATGAATTTCAGCTGGAATTAAGTTATTTGTGTTACAATCATCTAGTGTTATAATTGTCCATAATTCTTTCCCCCCGCACAGACTTCTATATATTTACCTGAATATATGTTTGTCTGAACCAAGAGAGCATGAGCAAACCCTGGTTAATTTATGGAAAGGACTGAAGCACTGTGTGACTTCAGGTATATGGATTTAAATCCAGAATAATTGCATTGCCTTCAGAAGACTTATTCTTGACTGACATTATTGTAAGTGAGGGCAGCATCTAGTCTGAAAACTTTTGACAGCAATTTATTATTCCAAAGTGACATTATAGTGATTGTCCTTTTAAAATACCAGTAGTCTGATTCACCACCCTTTTAAAACTATTCTTAGGATCTAAATTCCCAATGCGGATTTCAGTAAGTTGTGAGTAAGTATTAATAATGAGCTCAAATATACCTGAAATTGCAGTGGATTATATTTGAGTGATCCGTGTAAACTAGCCTCTTGGAGCAAAAAATACACTCTGTTGAATACTTAACAAAATTCATAGCAGTAAATAAAACTGCTTCTTTTTGACACAGGTTCAGCTCATTAAATCTCCAGTGGTCACGTTTCTGTGGCAGAAGTGATATTCTATGTAACAATTACCAATTACTTTGGTAAATATAGTAGGTCTGTACAAAAGGACAGCCTCATCTACATAAAACAACAAAACGTTTCCCCAGCACCTGACCCAGAGTGCTCTGCATGTGGTTTTCCGAACAAACAAATGACTGAACTGTGTGAGGAGCACCATTTATTACACATTGCACATTCTCCGTTAAAATCTTCAAACATAAGAGCTGCTGTCAATCACCTTCCACTGAGTAAGATCCTACCCAGATAAAATGTCTAGAGTGTTAAAATCTTTTTCAACTATTTTCGCACATGTAAAGATGACTCCAGATCTGTCTGTATGAATTTTGGATGGTTGCCATACTTATGTAGCTACTTTAACTGCCAACATTTAATTTTCTTTTAGCTTTATACAGCAAGAGAAAGAATAAGGGTGGGGGTCTGTGGAGAATGAGAGATCTGAATATTTTTAAAAGATAAATATATTTAAAAATTCAAAGATGGTGCTAATTATAAAGAATTATAATTATAATCCATTTGGGGAGCAGCATGCTTGTTCCTCTAACCATTTTTGTCACCTCAATTGGTGATAATTTAAATTTTAGCTGCAGTTTCTTTGTTTAACTGGATTTTTTATGCTTACTTCAGTTTCTGGGAAATAAGTGACATGCACAGTTTAGAGAGACAGCCTGACCCCTTTGTATCATTGTGTTCCTGGAATTTAGGATTTCCATTTCTGAATAAGGCATATTTCACCCCTGGTGAAATCACTATAGTTGAATGGCATTGCCTGATAAAGGCCAGGAAGACAGAATTTTAATAAGCACTGAACTGCAGCTCTAAAATAACTTAGTGTGAAGTTTTACATATGTTTACAATGTTCATTACCCTATAAACAAATTTCAAAACAAGACAGGCTGTTCACAATATATGTAATCAGCTTGGTGTCTTGTAGCTGGAGTACTCCAAGGAATGAAACAATGAAAGCACCCAACAGAAGGGCTCTTCAACTTAATCTGTTAACTACAGTTTGTACCAGACCTTGGTAGGAATGGGAGGCCCCTGGCTAATCTTTTGACTTGGCTAAGTGGTTCTAGGCACAGAGTTCACAATAAAATAATTAAAGCTCAAGGGGCCCTTCAAAACAACATATATTCAGTATTGAATCTCCTTATTAAAGACTGGATTTCAACACTACATTTTAATGTTACCCTGTTTCCATACAATTATTTCTTCTTCTCATAAATTGGTCGGTGAGGCAATGAAGATGATTATTTCACTGTTTGTAATAATGACATTTATTAGGTATGTACTGATCCTATATTTGTAAATATTGTAGTGAAATTTTACTGTGAAAAAAACTTCAGATCAAATGTATTTTTGGCATTCCATATATACAAAGAGGTCTTAATAGATCAAAATTTCTGCACTTTTTCCTCATAATCCTGATGTTGACTGTATTTTTTAATGTTTTTTATCTCATAATGATTGGAAATCTAAAATCCCAATTTTAAATTTGCTATATTCCACTGAGTTTTATCATAGATACTCTGTTTGTTGCAAAATATTAAAAAAGAATACTAAAAATGTAATTTACTTCAAATGAGCTCTGTAGCCTGTGGCAGACTTATTAACAAAGACAAATTGATAAACCCCAGAGGAACACTACATATAAAACCTTTCACTATGGTTGAGTACTGTTATGTGTATGTAACAGTCAACACAGATATTACTGCTACAGTATTTGATAAAACTATTGAATCCATAATTTGGATTACTTTAGCTTTATGCTGGAGAGCATAGAACCTTTGCCTTAATTTCTGAGGGCAAAATTTGAAGTTATGTTTTCAGATATGGTAATATGACAGCATATGCTAATGCAACAAATAAGGTATTTGGTTACAATCTGTACTCAGATGGCTGAAATGACTATGTGTGCCTTTCCAGCCTGGAAAAAAAAAGATGGAAAAAAAAAATAATAAAGAAGAAAGTGTTTTTTTAAAGTAATGTTGAAAATACTTTTCATATAGCCCTCCTTTCTTACAATTAGAAAATTATAGACCGAAACCTCTGCTTGGGAAAATCAGCTTACATGTACTGGTGTCAATGGGATTCTATTGATTTCTGCTGGCTGGTGATCTGTGCCAGGGTCTGTTATAACCATAGTTACAATATGCTTCACTGTAATCATAACAGACAGTATTTGTTCAATTAAGCCAACATCTGGTGCAATGCAATGACTAGGAGTGGTAATTAAGTCTTCTCTTTTTTTTTAAAAAAAATAAATCTGTGTTAGACTGCTTTGTGTCTTAAAAATACAATAACAGGGATGATTATGCTATAAATGTAACATACTTGCTTTTCACAGATTCTGGCTGAAAATGTAACTATTCTCCATATTTGCTTGCTTTGCCTTGCAAAATACATTATAATGTACCATTGCCTTCAGCTGCCTTGGATAGGGAACCTTGATGTTTCTCTTGTGGGACTTCAGGGAAGTAAGGTCTACACCACCATTAAGGCCATTCTACTCAAAGGGTTTAGGGTGAGTCAGCCCTGTCCAGAAAGTAACTGGAACACTCCTGAGAGGGGACATTGACCCAATGATAGGATCTATCTCCCTCTCCTCATGTAGCTGAGCTGCCAAGCAATAGTCTTTCCTAAGAGGAATGCCATTCCAGTTACTAAATACTGATTCCTTGAAAATAGGGGAGAGGAGGAGTGTGTAGTTTTTCTCTGCTCCTGTGAAAGTGCATCAAGACCAGGAACATAAATAAATAAATAAAGCACCAACAAAAATACCCAAATCACAGTGTTTCTGAAATAAGGATATTATTTGGATTTGTGGATATTATTTGTTTGCATATATATTCTTCGGTTTTCTGTTAGCTAGAAATAGCTATAAGAAACTCATTCTGGCATGAAACTCTTGGATTGTATAGACCATAGATTTAAGAAACATGAAGGGAACAGTAATGAGAAGCAATTTATTACTGGAAAGATTAACATTAACTTTAAAAAGCATTCCATGTGGAATACAGATTAATATGTAGAATATGTTGTACACACTTTATTATCAGACTTTCTAGAAAGTAAAAAAGAAATGTATTTTTTAATGTTTGAACTGAATGAAAATAAGGGATTAAAATGCATGATTTAGAGGCTGTCAATTTCTTTCACTTACTCTGTTGTTATACATGAAGCACAGTCAACTTAAGAAATGTGATCCTCGAAATAAAGGAATGGGAGTAGGGAGTAATAATTAATTTTCTTTTCAAACACTCAGCTACCAAAGTCTGTCAATATCACAAGTGATTATTCCAAGTGTATGTGGTCCACGGTCATGTTTCAGCGACTTGTTTCCATGTAAAACATAGCTAAGGAAAGCCAAGGTTTGTCTTTCTGTGACCCAACAATCTTTATATATATGGAACAGAGGTGTCCACTTATTTTTCAGCAGGCTGTACTGTACATCATCAGCTGTTGCAGTAAAAGTGAGAAAGCTTTCCATTTATTGCTTAATTACAAGTTATGGTTTATGAATTTCTGTTTAGGTGCAGAGGTTTTAGAAGCTGAGAAATGATCATTCTCACAGAGGCACTGACACTGTTAATTGTGATGTGCATGAAATCATCTTTATTGGTGTGACCACTTTATCAAAAAAGCAGTCCAGAGCATCATTGTCTCATTAGGATGTTTTCTTGTCATTGAAGGACCTCAGCATGAAATAAACCTACAGTGCTTAGACAGTCCCATATGCATGTCAAAATTACAGTCTCTCAGATTTTCACCGAAGTAAGTGGAGGACTGGCCTTATCAATAGCATTGACGTAGGCTGTAAAATGGATGGAAATAAAGATAGCGGAATTTGAACAATTCAGGAGAAAAGTACACAAGGTGGACAATTCCAGGAGGAGTCGGACAAAAAATATGCAGTGTGGGATTGTATTATCTCTTGTTCAGGCCTCCTACACTTGCAGCTGTTGAACCAAAGAGATGATGTCAGTAAGACTTTAATTACCTTTCAAATACCCTGTATCTTTTTTTACAGAATGGAAATCATTTCCCACTTAATTAAGATATAGTTTACATTACCTTAATGAATAAATAACTTAACCGTAAACTATAACTTCACATGTTCTTCCTTTCAGAATAGAGCAGGGAGAAGAAACAGTACTAAATAAGACATACTGTGGTCTAAAACTTAGAGCATTTAGTCGTACTTAAAGGCCTTTAAAAGGACATTTTGTATTATTAATCTCGAATCACTACATAAAATTTAAAGACAATTTTGACTAGCCCTTCTGAGCATGTTAATGCCAAGAGAAAGAGAACTATTAATTCCAAATACAGTTTTTTTCTAGATTAGACTATTTTCTTGTCTCCCTTAGCATTCCTTCCATTTCATTTTGCCATCCTATCTTTCTCAATGTTTTTCCTCTAATTTTTTTTCCTCTCTTCCAGAGATATTCCATGGTATTCCCTTCATATTTCCCTTTCAACTTCACAGGAACTTGTGGTTCACTTGCTGAAATTTTAGCAGTCACATGTCCCTCTGAATGTCTTTTGTCATGTGTCTCATGTCTTTTGAGCCACATGTCTTTTGAGCCTTGAGGGATTATTGTTTTCTTCTCATATTCCTCCTAATCAACATCTGACTATCCTTTCTGGCTCTTCTTTCCAACTTCAGTGATGATGTCATTTCTACAACTAGAGGGAAATTAGCAGAAGAAATATAATGTTATATTTCTGGCTTTCAGTGCAAAAAAACTTCAGCAAACAAGTTGTCTGTACATCACCCAGTGCTGGTTGTAGCATTGTTCAAGAAATCAGCGTACAACTAATGTATTGGGTTTTAAGTGACCTTTTTGCTTAAAGAAGACAATTTTTATTTACAAATAAGATCTATGCTAGCCAATCTTTCAGTATTGTTTTTCCTGTAACAAGAGCTATGTACAACTTTTAAAATCTGCACAGCATACACCACCACAGAACAACTGCTCAAGTCTACCCTACAACAGGGTAGAATACGAAATTTGTATCCCCAGACCATGTAAGGCTATGCAAAAAGTGTTAAGGTGATTCACCAGGGAAGAGATATAGACTATCCCCATCTAGAAGAGAAATCTCTGTCTCTCATGCAGTTTTGTTTCCTGAAAGATGTCAATTTATAAACAGTAAATTATGCAGAAAAAAATTAACTAGTATGTTTTAAAGGTTTTATGCTGTTGCACTACTATAAAGCAAGGCATCCTTCAGCAAAGTTTGTCGTGTTTCGTACCTCAGGGAAAAATAAAGAGAAAGGTAATGAATCCAATACAATATAAAGAACTTGGATATTCATTGTGTATTTATGTAATATTTGATAACTCTGTGAAAGAATTCATAAGAGAGCTGACTATATGTTATGGCCTAAATGTTTACCTAGCCTACAGGTGCGTAGAGATTGTGACCATGAGTTCACAGGATGTCATAATATACACAGAGGCTTTATCCTCTAAATTTTGCTACTTTATTACAGATTACCACCAATGTCACAAAAATCACCAGTAGCAAGTATACCTATGATTAATAAAATGAATACAAATGACTGTATATCAAGCCATTACAAATTACTGTCAGCGATCAGTAATATAGTATCAATCAATAGTAACACCAATTAGTATTGTAGTACAACTAGTAACAGCAACAACCAAATAGTTGTTATTACAGATTAATACAATTTATCATTACTGAAGCAAACATATCAAAAATATAACAGCAGATATACTTAATACAGGTACTTACATGACTATATATAATATAAAAATGAAGTGAATTAGATTTCAGAAGGAGCCAAGCCATCCCAAAAGGGAGGGACAAACCAATCCTGGAGCAGGGGGCACAATCATCCCCAAAAGAAGTCAGAACGAATAAGAGTCTCACTTCAAAAATGATCCACGTCACAGAGCCTGGAGTCAGCCAGGCATCCCAGCCAAGAAGTTCTCAGAGACACAAGCTAGATTTTGGAAAAAAATATCTTTATATATATATAAATATATATAATATAAAAAGTCCTTTCTATGACAGAGACATAAGAGGGCGTAGGAAATCCTACTTTGAGCAGCCAATAGATGCTGTTAATTTCTATTTTCACTTGTAACAAACAGTAAATAATCATGTTTTCTGTTCTTTCTGAGCATTTTTATCTTTCCAGTCTATTTTCCAGCTTCTCAGATGATAAGTTGCTATTTGGGCTTACTGGTGGTATCTCAGGTTGTCTCTTGTTTCTAGGTACCCTGGCTGCACTTCAAAGAGGCCAGCTGCACTTTTCAAGGATGTTTCTGGTTTACAGGTCTAGTTCCCAGGGTCACAGTTGCAGGCTGGCAGGCCTTTATCTGTCACTATTTTTCAGCAGACAATTTCTTGCATTCAGTAATTTTCCCCTTCTAACCAGACCACCTTTATGGCTGCTCACATCACCATAGCTGACTTTTATTTCCTGATGGACTACATTTCAGAGGCACCCAAAGCTCCAATAGTCCATTTCATCCTGGAAATATTATTTCACTGAATTGCTTCAATGTTAGTTTTGCTGCACCGCAAAAAACCACTTACCTGAAAGTCTCATTTAAACAGAAGAATGTTTACAGGGTTGACTGCAGTTAAAACTATGTTGAAACTTTTTTACCTAATTAACTATTTCATCTGGTGCTATCCAGACTTTTGCTGTATCTCTAATCTTTCCCATACTGCATAGTTCAGAAAACATTAGTAACATCTCTTCTTTAAATGCACCTTTGCTTTCATTGAAAGAATCACATGAGAAAGAAAGATGAGGATGATGGAATGGCCTGAAGTGCTTTTGTCAGTCATAGTATCTCACAAGGCATTTGCAGAAAATACAGCATCAGTTAGTGAGCAAGAATAGCTGAGAAACCTAGTTTCAAACCAGGAAAAAAAAAATAAAAAATCATTAAGCAGTTTTCTTGTTGGGGATGCAGATTTGAGACAAATTGCAGTTATTCCCCATGTGTAATAATTTCAATGAAAATCAGATATTCTGTTAACA
Organism: Burhinus oedicnemus; assembly: GCA_008921705.1. Lineage (NCBI taxonomy): Eukaryota > Metazoa > Chordata > Aves > Charadriiformes > Burhinidae > Burhinus > Burhinus oedicnemus. The sequence continues at coordinate 1,479,223 of VFFE01007186.1, forward strand.
TCTTTTTGGAGGGGTTTTTACTTCATGCGGCTCTTAAACCCTTCAAGAGCTCAGAAGGGGAGGACATAAAATTTCTTGAATGCTTCAATTTCTACAGAGAAACGTACATTAAGGAAAGAAAATTGTAAAATTTTCTCACATTTGTCACCTCTCTTTCCCAAGAAAGGATTCTACTTTGTGAAGGCAGTAGGTTACACCTCTCCAATTCTAAGAAAACCAGTATTTTATCTCTGCAAGCACGAACACCTGGAGAGAGGAGGTGAGGAAAGCTTGAGAAAACTGCCATTCACAGGAGATTGAGTCCTACGAAAAGTAGAGTGCCCACTTTGGGAATGGCAGATTCTTAGGCAAAAATGCCATTTCATCAAAATATTCACTCTTTCATGCCTTAATTCCTTAAATTCATCAAAATTAAAGCTATTTGTTCTTTAGATGGGTCAGTCATCTATAAATCCCAATGAACTTGCTGGCTCACTGTCCTTGACAACCAGACTAAATAATATATAGTTTTTAATCTGGACTGAATAGATGGCAGGTTATAAACTGTGACTTGGGTTCATCCTTTTTGCTGGTTAGACGTGATCTAAATTTGGTTAGATTCTCTGACACCTTTTGACATATCACAACTATCAAAGTCCAAATTCAGTGACCATCTTTCCTTCATTATCTGTGTCCCTACAGAAGTAACTTTTAAATGAATGTTGTTCTCTTTCCAGTGCAGACTAATAGTTTTGGTAGCTGGTTCAGGTGGCAAGATAGTAGAGAAAAGTAGGCAAATAATGTATTCCACATAAAGCAGATCATAGCATCTCTGAGCGTTAACTGTAACAGAAAATTTAAACTAACGTGGTTTGTAAGGAATATCACAAGGAGATTCTACACAGAAGCAAAACCACAGAAGCCTTCATGAGTAACCCTTGGTAAGAGTCCTTAATGCAAACGCTGGGTAAAAATGGGTCGTGTGAGACTGATGTTGATACTGATGATCCAGGGAAAGCAGTACAATTTTTAAGAGAGTTTCCAGTCCTATTGAAATTCAGTTGTCTTTTAGGGATAATGTTTATCCTTTGGATGCGTTCCACAGATAACTATTCTGGTGTTTCACTTACCCTACAAGAGAAATGGAAGGACAGAAAATACTTTCCAAAGGTTTACTAAAGTATTTTGAACTATATAGAGTGCTTTAGATTTTCATATAGACTTCCTTGGCAGAGGAAACTACTGGAGGAAATGAATGATATATTTAGGGCTATATAATATCATTTAGTCTCTAACTGATTATCGGTCACTTATATAACTTAAATTATCAGTAAGATTATTATGTTTCTGCAAATATTAACACTGGTAATTATACTGTATCTCTTCTCTGTCATCTTACTTCTGAACTACTATGCATTCTAAGATCAAAATGACATCAGGTCACCAGATAATAGGTCATATAGGCATGTTTCATCATAGTCATAGCTATATTGTCCTACTGTCCTGTTATCTTATGGGATGATTATTTTATAAGGTGGGCCAAATATACTCTAGTTCTTTTAGTTGGTAGATAGCCTTTTCTGAACAGAAAGAGTTGTCAAAAAATTGATTGCTTCAAAATTTACAGCCCTGTAATCACTTGAATGAAAATGCAAGTTGCTTTGCAAGTGTATTTCCTTTCAATACTGAAACTAAGAACTATTTTCTGATTATTCGCTAGTATCTCAAAAAAGGTGATTGGCCATCAGGTTTCAATGTGATCAGTTCAAGTTCTTTAAAGCAAGTCAACATTTTTTGAGAGCCATACTGTCAAAGTATATGTGTGACGTCAATTTATCTTAATCCTAGTTTTAGAATTAAAGTAGATAAAAACAGAACATTCTTTTTCAAGTGATATTTTCTCAGAGTTACTTAATGGCACTTGGGTAATAGTAATAGAAGCTTACAACTCAGATCACGGAGCAAAGAGCTGAAAGGACAACCAAAAACTAGTTTTAGACAGCAGGTTGCTGTATGTATAATTGTGAGTTACTTTTCCCATTAGAATGCTTTTTCATTAGTTTTTGTATTTAGAAACAACATAGATTGTTTACTTTTTATTTGTCCTCTGCCAAAAGTACATGTTTATCTGACCTTTTTGTTCATTATTTCTTGTGGTGAGGGAAGGATGATACATCCAGAAAGATATAACCCAGCTGCTCCAGCCTGAATGAAAATTTTAAAGAAGAATTTTTGTTAGCTGTGCAACGATTCAGAAAATAAACTTGATTATTTTCTAAATGGAAATACGTTTATAAAGAAATAAGCCATACTACTCAGCTTATTCAGGCAAATCCACAATAGCTTTGGAATACAGAATAATGAGAACATAAGAATTTGTTAATATTAATATCAACTAAAATTGGTTTCAAAAATATTTGCTTCTATAGTAAACTTCCTTACCAAATTTTAAACAAAGTATATCTATTTGAACGATTTATTGAACAGTGCTCTGAGGTTAGGGTTTAAAATGATAAACAAATTGCTACAAACAGAAATCAGTGTATTTAAAAATAACAGAGTATGTACATGCATATTTTTATTTCTGAATTTAAAAACTTATTCAAGTGGTAACTCTGCTGAAGGATTTTTCACCTCTTATGTATCTATTAATTTCAATGATATTATTGGTAGTAAAAAGCACGCAGGGTGCCTTGAGTTCATGCATGTCAAAAAGCAAAAAAAAAAAATCCCTTTAGAAATGTAAAACGTTTGAAATAAATTTTTAAAACAATAAAATCAGGTACGTTAAAATATTAATTTATTCATGAATGAGTCAAGTGAGATACTCCTCAGGGCATAATTTGTGATGTCATTTTAATTCCAAAATGCATGGCAGGGAAAAGCTCAAGAAATTATGCACAGTATAATAGAAAACAAAGAATTCATTCAAAGAGCAGTTAATGTTATGGAATGAAATTCATTCCAGAGGAAAGGGTTAGGACCCTGATTGAGCAAGGAATGCTCTCAATACACACCAATGTTCTGTACACAAAAATAAGAGGTTTCATGCTAGGATTCTTGGGAAATACAGCTAAAAAATGAAAAATAAATGCTTATAAAGAGGCAGGCATAAAACTTACAAGTATTAAAACTATCACTTTTTCTTCTGTCTTACCTTTTGTAATTTTTTTATTCATTTTTCTGAGCATTTTAACTTCTTTTCTTCTGCAGCCATTGTTGTTGCTCCCACAGTTTCACTAATTCTGCTGTTAGAGGGCTCTTGTACAAGAACGTTCTATGCCATCCTCACCATCCCATTCTCCCATGCTGAATCTCACTTCTTGCTATAAGTATTTGCCTAAAAGTGTTACTTCTAATAAGAATGATTTAATGTAAAAAGGTTAATTAGATTAGTGATGGATATCATGATCATTAGTTCTCTATCCTCCTTACAGTTCTTGACTTTGGTAGCCTTTTCTGATCACAGTCTTTCTTTAATCATACCATCTCCTACATAGGTAATTTCCTGGATTTCACAGTAAGTGCCTCGTGCTTTATTTGCCCTCAGATTATTATGCAGCCTCACTGTTTTCTCAAAAAAAAAAAAAAAAAAATCTGTTAAAAAATTAATCTGATATGTCTTTTTTGAGCTTTCCTCTTCCTTTAGTCCTCCAGGTGGTGACTTAAAGACCTGTCTTGTCTACTGCTTCCCCTCATTAAAACTAAAATTACTTCCTGATTACAAATGCCCTCCTGTGGTTCCTTTTCCTTATGTATTCCTACACAGCCAAATTTCCAGCTTGTTTCAAATGTATTTGAAGAACCCTTTCTTCACTGGAAATATTTTTTTCTCTCCACTGTATGTATTCCTCCAAATTTTTGTTCCACTTCACTTTTTTTTTTTGCTTTCTAAATTTAAGAAACATTGTCATTAAAGTTTGTACTCAAGATAAAATTTTGCGCCACATTGTTCATAAGCTGCTGAGTGTCTCTGGGTCTTTCTGACTGTAACAGGACATGTGATTTCTCAAACAAGTCTGAAAGGATTGTTAATATACTGAAAGAAGTAAGACTGCGACAGCTATTTGCAACTGTCACATATGTTGAATTGCTCTACCACCAAGAAGTAGGGGCACTTAAATACTCCACAGTGAAAATGTCTTGCTTAGAGAATTTATTTATTGTTCCATTTCTATATTCCTTTTCTGTTAGAGTTGTACATGTATACCTGCTGTAATATGGCAGGGGTTTTTTTCCTAAAGTTCATATCAATCTTTATTGACATATAGTCCTTCATTCCCATATAATTTTTTTAAGAACTGTTATGTGCCAGTGGTAATACAAGAAATCTTGGAGTAATTTTTGCAGCCTATCTATGTGATATATTTGAATGATAAACCTCAAAATGAATTACAAAATTATTTTTATGATTTAGGGTTGTTAAAAATAATCTTTACTGATTTTTAAGATCCCGTCTTCACTGAAATGGTTGCCAAGCATTGGAACAAGCTGTCCAGGGAAGTGGTGGAGTCACCATCCCTGGAGGTATTTAAAAGACATGTAGATGTGGTGCTTAGGGACGCGGTTTAATGGGGGAGTTGTCAGTGTTAGGTTTACGGTTGGACTTCATGATCTTAAAGGTCTTTTCCAACCTAAATGATTCTATGATTCTATGAATCTATGATCATGTACAGGTTACTAAAAGGATGTAATATTTATTTTATTAAATGAAATTACAAGAGGTTTCTGCTTTGGGAAACCTGAGTTTCATGAGTGTGACAACTTTGACTAACAAGTTGTGTATGTGCACATTTCAATTTGCTATTTTGAATCTGCTTAACACTTTATAGTAATTTTCCATGTTGCAGTATATTCTGAAATCTATAATTGCTGTTGGCTAGTGTAACTATGATAGAATATTTAATGGAAACTTTTAATTATATCCAGTAAAAGCATTCTAATAATAAGCTTTAACTGTAAGAAGTTCAAGTCCCATTTTCAAAGGAGGCTTAGCCAATTGGAAAGATGGTTTCTATGAAAGCAAAAATAGTATTTGGAGTGTAAAAACTAGGAATTTGCTATTTAACTCACTAAACTCTCTATGCAGCAGATATTGCATAGTAAGTGCTTAATGACAGGATCCAAAGCAAACATCAAAGTGAGTAGTTGTCCATTTGATTGCTTGGATGGGAAGACTGCCCTCTGCATCTTGTACAGAGGTTTTTCCATGTGTTGAAAGTACAGAGTAATGAACATTGTTCTGACTGTGTTTCTAAAGCTTTGGGTTTTTTTAAAAATCATGTCTTTTTTCCTTTTTGTAATTTACAAACAAATTATTTCCCCCCCATAATCCAGGAGGAAGCAGTTAGTGACCTGCTACACCAACTGGACAGCCACAAGTCTATGGGCCCAGATGGGATCCACCCGAGAGTGCTGAGGGAGCTGACGGAGGAGCTTGCAAAGCCACTCTCCACCATTTATCAGCGGTCCTGGTCAACAGGGGAGGTCCCAGATGACTGGAGGCTTACCAATGTGACACCCATCTACAAGAAGGGCCGGAAGGAGGATCCAAGCAATTATAGGCCTGTCAGCCTGACCTCAGTGCCAGGAAAGATCATGAAATGGTTCATCCTGAGTGCACTCACACAGCATGTGAAGGACAACCAGGGGATCAGGCCCAGTTGGCATGGGTTCATGAAAGGCAGGTCCTGTTTGACCAATCTGATCACCTTTTATGACCAGGTGACCCACCTGGTGGATGAAGGAAAGGCTGTGGATGTTGTCTGCTTGGACTTTAGGAAGGCCTTTGACACAGTCTCCCACATCATTCTGCTAGAGAAGCTGGCAGCCCGTGGCTTAGACAGGTGTACTCTTCACTGGGTTAAAAACTGGCTGGATGGCTGAGCCCAGAGAGTTGTGGTGAATGGCGTTAAATCCAGCTGGCGGCAGGTCTCAAGCAGTGTTCCTCAGGGCTCAGTTTTGGGGCCAGCCTTGTTTAATATCTTTATTGATGATCTGGATGAGGGGATTGGGTGCACCCTCCGTAACTTTGCAGATGACACCAAATTAAGCAGCAGTGTTGATCTGCTTGAGGGTAGCAAGGCTCTGCACAGACTGGATTGATGGGCTGAAGCCAACAGCATGAGGGTCCTGCACTTGGGTCACAACAACTCCGGGCAACGCTACAGGCTTGGGGAGGAGTGGCTGGAAAGCTGCCTGGCAGAAAAGGATCTGGGGGTCCTGGTGGACAGCCGGCTGAACATGAGCCAGCAGTGTTCCCAGGTAGCCAAGAAGGCCAATGGCGTCTTGGCCTGTATCAAGAATGTGTGGCCAGCAGGAGTAAGGGAGTGATAGTGCCCCTGTACTCAGTGCTGGTGAGGCCACAGCTTGAGTACTGTGTTCAGTTTTGGGCGTCACAGTATAGGAGGGACCTTGAGGTGCTGGAGCATGTCCAGAGAAGGGCAACAAAGCTGGTGAAGGGTCTGGAGAGCGTCTTATGAAGAGCGGCTGAGGAATTAGGATTGTTTAGTCTGGAGAAGAGAAGGCTGAGGGGAGACCTTATTGCTCTCTACAACTACCTGAAAGGAGGTTGTAGTGAGATGGGAGCTGATCTCTTCTCCCAAGTAACTAGCGATAGGACAAGAGGAAATGGGTTCAAGTTGCGCCAGGGGAGGTTTAGGCTGGACGTTAGGAAAAAATTTTTCACTGAAAGAGTGATCAAACATTGGAACAGGCTGCCCAGGGAGGTGGTTGAGTCAGCATCCCTAGATGTGTTTGAAAGTTGTGTAGATGTGGTGCTTAGAGACGTGGTTTAGTGGCAGACCAGGTAGAGTAGGGTCAATGGTTGGACTAGATGATCTTAAAGGTCTTTTCCAGCCTAAACAATTCTATGATTCTATGAAGTACATCTGAGTATCTAGAAACTGGAGATATCCTGTAATACCATTAATAAACACAAAATCAAGGTGAAAAGTAGTCTGGAAACAAGGGAAAACATCCTGAGAAAGTAAGAATCGGTAACTGCTGTTAGCTGTTCTAATTCATCAAAAAATAAAAACTGGTCTGAGAGAACAGAAAACATCATCATATATTGGCTGTTACCTGTGAAAAATAGAACTTAGAGCGTCTATTAGCTTCTTGAAGAGGTGGTGTCCTATGCCCTTTTACGCCTCTATAAAATGATTTACTTTCTATCCAAAATGAAGCTTCTCTCTCTGTGAAATTCCCATGCTGCATATTTTTCTTTTTCCTAAACAGGTCTGTGTAAACTTTCTACAAGATCTTGAGCCCTCACCGGGGACACCTGGATGACTCTAAACTCCACTATGTGGATCATCTTCAAAGTAAGACTGTCTGTTACTCTATTGATCCCCTTCTGGGCTCACTTCTGGGGCCAGTTCGGTTTGTCCTGCCACTCCTGGGATGGTTGGGTCCCCTTCTGGGATCGATTTGTCCTCCCCTCTGGGGTGGTTTGGCCCCCTTCTCTGTTCTGTCTAATGTGTTTGGTGCAATACATATATGTAAACAATCTAGCATAAGTATATCTGCTGCTATATTATTAATAAGTTTGCTTCACTAGTGATAAGTTTGTAGTAACTTGTAATATTATATATATACTTGATTGCTGTTATTGGGTGCTGCTATAATTGACTATTGCTATAATACTCATTGCTGATAATTATTTGTAATAACTTGAGATAAACATATATATATATACACACACACACTTTATTAATCATAGATATACTTGCTAGTGGTGATTTTTGCCGTATTGGTGGTAATCTGTAACCAAGTAGCGAAATTTAGAGGATAAAGTCTCCCTGCCCTTGTGTATTGTGGAATGCTGTGAACCCATAGTCATGATCTCTATACACCCATAGAATGAGTAACCATTTAAGTCATTACAGAAGGCAACACAAATTAAATTTAAGCTTATAGATGGTTAAAACTGCACAGAGAAGAAGGGAAATGCACACACGTGATTGTGTGAATGAACTGAAATGAACAAAACCACACACACATAGAACTAAAATGGACTTCTTAGGATATCATGCTCAATCCCCACTATTTCAGGCAGCTATGTTACACCATCTCACTCAAAACTTGATAAAATTCTATCCTGAAAATAACTGGAGTGTTGGAGGAAGAACAATTTCACCCATATTATTTTAATAAAAGGTGATTCTGCACACTTCTGATGGATAAATACCTTGCACTTGCAATCGAATTATTCTCATTAACACTTCACAACACTTATTACCAATCCAGTGTTGTTTCTTAGTTAAAATTGTTCTGGTTCTCTTTTGCTATTTGTACTGTTGAAGTGTTCATACAGAAAATAATTTTTCTACTTAACTTTCATTTTCCTAGACTAAATAAGTCATTTAGAGTGTGTCTAAAGTAACAAGTGCAAGTAAGTGGAGGAATGTCTTCTTAGCATTGCACAGAGTCACACAATTGGTTTAAATAGCTTCCAGATTAGAGCTGGGTCACTTCTTGTCAGTCTGAAGTAAATGTAAACCAAACATCTGTGCCCTTCTAGGTACCTCTAGTCTCCCTTATTGTCCTAGGATTCTAGTAGGGCTTCTTTGTTTTGTTGTCATCACATATAACCATCCTAGAACACCAACAACTGACCTGTCCATAGAGTTCCAGGTGAAGTCCAACCAGTGGGATCAAGTATGCAATTTTTACCTATCTCTCTGAGAAAAAACAGTACCAAAATTACCTTTCATACGACTACATCATACTGTGGGACTCATACATTCTCTTCAAGTCATATTGTAAAGGATCTTAAAAAGGTATCTAGTCCCTCTGCTGACTCTAACAAAGAACAGCTATGTCATTAGGCATTTTCCCTATCTCTTCTTCAAAATTCCACAGCTTTTGTAGGCAATCTATTTTAGCACATCACTACTTAAACCATTAGAAAATGTTTCTCAGTTCAGGCTTGAATTTTCTGTTTTTCAGTGTAGGTTCATCACCAAGTCTTATCTTTTGTGGACTCAAAGGAACAACTATTTCCTGTTACCTTTGGAAAAACTTTTATTTGTTTGAAATCTGTGTGTGATCTTACTCTGTGTGTCTTCTATTTTTTAGATTAGCCAACTTTAGCTTGCTTTCTACATTATTTGTTTTGCATTCCTCTAGACCATCTCCAGTTTGACGGTTGTAACGCAGCACCCCAGTCCTTGATGTAATACAGCACCCAAAACTCCAACTCCAGGCTTAACTATGCTAAGCTATGACCTGCCTTTTGCAATGATATGCAGGTCCCAGTTTTTTTCACCTCACCTTGATGTCATTTTTTCAACTGACCTTCCCTATACACCTCTCTTAGCATAAGACGATTAATCATCCAAAGATCCTTTATCTCTTCTTTAATTATCACGGAACATAGACAGATTACCTCAGATTTGAATGTCTAAGTTTCAGATATGTAAATAGACTGTGTGCATCCTATTTCATATGATGAAAATCACATTTTTACCCCAGGTTATCTGCAATCAAACAGAGGAATCCGGGCAAAGGCAGCACAAGACTAAAGCAAACTTTCACCTGGTCTCTGTCAACAGTCAGAAAAATGTTCTTAAGACCCCCTCTATTTCATTTTGAGCTCGCAACACTTTAATTAAAAAAACCAGATATATTTAAAACAGACAAGTTCTTAGGTATGCAAATATTTCTTCAAACTCAGAAAGACCAAGTAACCACCTTCAATCTAAATACAGTCTAAGAACATGGTGCTACATTTAACTTAGATTACTTTATCTTTTTCAGTGCTTGAGTGGACATTTGAAAATCAGTGATGAGGCAGGTGGGTACTGATAAGGTTGAAGTCTAGGTCCTTGGCAGGGTGACAGAGAAAATTCTTAACAAAAGAAAGGTATCAAGAACCTAGAAGTTAAGTATTTGAAATAAGCTACTGGTATGATAGTATATTCAAGTAACTTTACATTACAGACCTTACTTAACAGGTGAATAGATCTCAGGAAGTAGATGGACTCTGTGCCATATAAGTATATTCAAAATAATCCAGTGTTTTCCTTCCAGTCTCTGCCCTGTGATTTTTTAAAAAAACTTTTTTCTTAAATGTGTCACCATTCTCTTGATAAATCTAGGAAGTTGTTTTGGGTTGGTACCACATGGTTCTATGCACTAGTACTATTCACAGTTTTCATCAGTCTTGGGAAGAATTGTTGACGCAGAAGGCTCGGACACAACACAACGACCAATATGATCAGGTTAATGCCGCTTTATTGTGCAGATAACGTTGTGCTGTTCGAGATAACGCGCCAACAACTTACTGATTGGTTTACATCATTAAGCACGCGCCTAAGGATAGTCTTGATTGGCTCAAAGTACAAGTCCAAGCGGATGCTCTGTCTGCCTACATCCTGCCTCAAGTTCCACCTTCAGTGCAATCTCCTCCTCCATTCTTGTTTACTCTCTTACCGTGTTGACCGCAAGTAACCTTTCCACTAGAACACTTAAATGAGTTACCTACAGGCCACACACAGATCATTGAGACTTGGAGTGATCACAGGATGCTCACTTTCCATCAAGAATCTTCCCACAAAGAATGGAATAGTAATTATGCTTATCAAGATTATTGTTAATAATGTTTTTACTATAAGCAAACTGTAATGAACAAAGTCTTCCACTTTTCTTTTTGCTAGGAAAATATTTATGACCAGATAGTAAAGATGGTAGTCTGACATCAGGTACTTTGGTAAATTCATGTTGCAACAGACTCTATTTTCCATTACCTTTCCTATCTTTATCAAGTACTTCAACAATTTCTCAAAAAGTTTACACATAACTCACATCAGGTTAATGATCCTGTAGTTTCCTCAATCACATCTCTATTAAGTAAATATTGATACTACATTTGCTATTACTTCATGATAAAGACAGATTCATTAAAAAATGTTGTTTCTGGATCTATAATTTCATATACCACCTTTTTCAGTTTTTCTGCAGTGAATATCATATGATCCCCTTGACTTTGAGATCTTGAAACTTTGCTTTTACTTAAGAGGTAATAATATTTCTGTTTTCACATTCTCATTTAATGAATTAACCTGACTTTTTCATCATGTGCCATATCTTAATTCTTATTGAAAAGTGAGACAGATATTCTTTTAAGTTTTAGATGATGGTACATAGCTTAATAGCCTGGCTGAATAGGGACCTCATTTTTCTTCTGTACTTGTTCTCTTTTTATTTTTTTAACAATGAACTTTTATTATTTCTATTAATTTCCTCTTTAGGGCTGAACTGGCTTGACTTTTTAGTAATACTTATTTTATCCCTATACCTCCTGATATCTAGGACTGTAATTTTATTTTCTAGTGAGTGTTGGTTTCTATTCCACACAGGCTTTCTACTTGCTTTTAATATCCTATCTGAGTGTGTGGTGGGTTGACCCTGGTTGGACACCAGGTGCCCAACAAAGCAGCTCTATCACTCCCCATCCTCATCTGGGCAGGGGTGAGAAAATATAATTAAAAGCTCGTGAGTCGAGATAAGGGAGACATGGTTTGATTCTCCTGCAATGCTAGCTTTAAACTATTTTAATTCTACTTACTTAACCTCATTTTTTCAATTATCATAAAATCATAGAATGCTTTGATTTGGAAGGGACCTTAAAGATCATCTAGTTCCAGCCCCCCTGACAAGGGCAGGGACACCTTCCGCTAGACCAGGTTACTCAAAGCCCCATCCAACCTGGCCTTGAACACTTCCAGGGATGGGCCATCCTGGGCAACCTGTCTCCATGTCTCACAACCTTCATCATAAAAAAATTTATTCCTTGTATCTAATGTAAATCTACCCTCTTTCAGTTTAAAACCGTTACCCCTCATCCTATCCCTATACTCCCTGATAAACAGTGCCTCTCCACGTTTTCTGTAGGCCCCCTTTAAGTACTGGAATGCTGCTATAAGGTCTCCCCAGAGCCTTCTCTTCTCCAGAGTGAACAGCCACAACTCTCTCAGACTGTCTTCATAGGATGTTTAAGCATAAAGACTTCTTATGGCTCAGGATGTGGACACCTAATGCTGAGGCAATGCAAATGTGGTGCAAAGTTCTAAGTTCATAGTTTCTTGTAGCTGTTTTGTGCAATCATCAGTTACAAGAGAAAAACACTGAAACTTCTGGCTGTACAACCTGAGTTTACATTGCTGTATATCCTGGGTCTTCTATTGCTAATAGCTTGTGTTGAACCTGTCACCTTACAAAATGGTAACTGGGATAAAACCAGCTCATGGTTATGGGGTTCCTGTAGTATGTACTTGTTCCATGAATATTATTGTTCCACAGAGATGGAGAAATAAATATAGACTATAGTCTACAAGGATGAAAAGTTCATTACTGTCTTACCACTGAAATAGTTCTAGCAAAATGAAAGCGATAAAGACTAAACATAGACTTAGGAAGGGCAATGAGTTACCCTTTTGCTCCCAGAAGATGTAGCTTTTTCAGGATCATGTTATGGGCATACTAGTTAAAAATTGAATGAAATATAAGCTGTTGTTTTCTGTTAAATTTTCTTTATAAGGGTGCTCTTTCATGTGCTCATCAGCTCCTTCACTACCATTATTCACCTTTATGAGAAAGAAAAGAGAACATATTCCTCCCTTGTGCCTCCCTCAGCTAGTAATATTGCCTCCCACATCCCAGCGTAAATAAATTTCATGGGAAAGAAGATCTTTCTTAAGAATGCAAGAAATGTTCAACTTGTGTTAACTTGGCCTGGCTGATTACCTGGCCCAATTATCACAACGAATGTATAAAAATGTCGTAGAACAATATTTTCTGGAGCTGTCTGTAACTACACTTTTAACTCCAGTAGTTAATACAGGTTATTTTACAAATAATTAATCCTAATTATGAGTATATAAAAATTACAGGTAAAGACTGGAGCAGTAATTGATATCTGAATGTAACAATATAATTTCTTCTTATTTTTTTGGCATTCTAGGAGAAGTAGTTTTATTGAAAGCAGGGAAAGGAGACACAGCTCTCATTCAAATAATTGAAATTGAGTATTCTTGTGTTCTGGGTTCAGGTGGACATCTTGATTGTTTCCTGAGTGTCTATTGATATGAAACTTGATCAACTTTGTTCATGTATTACACACACACACCCCACACACAAACAAATGCACATTTCTCAATGATCATTTTTTCACTATAAGCAACTTTAGGTGCTCAGTAAGGAAGAAAGCTGGGATAATATCCAATCTTTATGAACAGGTGAAAAAGGCCATGGCGTGTAACATATAGTACACTTTCCTCAGAGTTGAGACAAGGTCAAGAACTACAGCTCTGAAGGCTGGAACACAGGGACAAGTAAAATTTTAAAATTTCACAGTTGTGATGACAATTCTTAAATTTTAGGTGCTTGATTCAAGCTAATGATTGAATCAGATCTTTTTTTTTTTTTTTGAGTCCTTGGAGGAACTTGATATTCTATTACAAAGATTTTCCCTAAGTTTTTTATAATTTTACTCTGAAATGAATATTCACTTGGTACGTTCTGTGTGACAGCACATACACTGCAATAATGCTAATAGCTTGTAATAAGTAATCATGAAGGTTTTAACAGAAACTACTAGAAATAACCATAAAATACAGCTACATACTTTGCATTTAAATTAACTGACATATTCTTTAAAAATATTGGGGTTTTTATTTATCAATATGCCCTCAATATCCCAGTTTTCTAAAATATGCAGAAGATGTTTCTTTACAAATGTATCAAACTGTTAAATATTTGGTCATTGGGGACATGTTTGTAGACTGACAAAAATCACTTTTAATTTGCACACTTCTGAATGCATGTTTTAGCATGACTTTTGTTGATTAAATTCTTGGTGATGACACAAAAATAAATGAATGTTTCCCCATATCCTTCTTCAAAAAAGTAGATAACTGCTTTAGCTTTCTTTTTTCCTCATTTAAATCTGAGTCATTATTGTTCTCCCATTAATCTCTATTAAATAAAAGTGTGGATTTTTTTTTCTCCTTTATTCATAAGGTAATATAGTTTGAAAGGATAGTGAAATACAATATTGTGCACCCCAGGGAAGAAGATATACAAAATGGAAGAGCTCAATTACTTTGTCTCAGTCATTTTTCTTTGGGTGCTAATTTGCCAAAGTATTTCTAAATTACTTCATATACTTTGAGTATTGTATTCTGGTATTGGATAAGCTTTTATGAAGAGCTTTAAAAATATCACTAGTAAATGTTTACTCAGTGTTTCATGTTTGATCTTTTTTGTACGATCCTTATACCAAAGCTGGAATTTATTTTCAATGACTACATATAAATGCAGCACACGCTCTGCGTCCTAACAGATGCCATCTGTAAAAGCATTTACTTTAAATTAGTGGAATAAGTAATCAAAAGGGCTTTGTACTTAATGCAGAACTTTTGGTGACTATTAAATGCTCATTAGAGGGTGTTTTTGCTGTATGACTGTCAAAATCAGCAGGACGTTTATGTTAGATTTCCTGAGTGGGTCAAGATTGAATATGATTTTACAACTTAAATAACGTAAATGAATGCAGGTTATTTCAGAATCTCCAGATGTTCCTTAAACTCCCTGCCCCTAAGCGAAACTTACAGCCAATTTAAATTTTGCAGCAATATTACAGTGCAGATTTCTGCTTCAAACGTTTAACAACTCTCTTATTACATTCCACTCATTTGTGCCTTAACCATCACAAACAAAAAAAGATGAACAGAATTATATTGGAGGTCTCTTTCTTTGAAACATGTATTGATAGGTAGTTCAGATCAGTCTATTATAAAAAGGCTTTTGGTGGGACAAAATCCTTACAAAAGTTCCTTCCAAAACCAGGTTGCCTGTCCATATTTTAGGTGCCCTGACTAATCTTAACTGAACTTAATTTAATTTAAAAACTAGATAACTACTGAAAACATGTTCTAAAGGTAAACAGCACCTTGAAAGTTAGTTGTACAAACATATGAACTTTCTATATCTTAATAAAGATTTCTGCATTCTTATATAGAAGTTATAATACATTAATTTCTTTGTTAATAAGAAGTATATCTACTTGTATCTTGGTTTTTTTTTTTTTACTTTTCATATACTTATGTTAATTCCAACCTTTGAAGGTGGCAACATCTGTTAGGAAGAAGGCAATGAAGGTAGATTTAGAGCTAACTTATGAAGTTTAGCAAAAACTGCTTAAAAGTTGTCTTTAAGCAACACACTTCTGGGTAAACTTTCACCGGACAACAATCACACTGGGCTTTTGCAATGATATAGATAATATGACCTGTTAGAATTTATCTTTGAATACCCAAACTCCAGTATAAAAACATTAAAACATTAGAGCTTTCTATAATAAACAATACTTTTTCATGGTTTAATTCCAAGACAAGATGAAGAATTCATGGTGCCAAAGAGATCGGGACCTGTAAGAATGGCTTGTACAATTTTCGCTAAAGAATCAGAGTTTAAAATATGTAAGAAGTCTTATAAGTTGAAATTCAAGACATTCAATCACCAGTTGAATTAGAGTTCCTTTTAACTAGTCAATACATGAAATAATTAAAATTCTGTGGAAATGATAAAGAGAACTCAGTTCAATCTAAGGTCTGTCTACATATTCTAGGATAGTCAGTGTCCACATTTGTATTCTTTTCCTTAGGAGCATAGGATAATTCAGGTTGGAATCAATCTCCTGTTAACAGCATGGTCAGACCGGATCTTGAGGGCTTTATCCTGTTGGGTTCTGAAAACATCCAAGGACGGAGCCAGTATGACCTGTCCAGGCAATGCGTCTCAGTGCTTGACTGTCCTTGAGAGAAGTTTCTTCTGGTATCCAGCCTGAACTTCTCTTGTTTTGATTTATGCCTGTTGTCTCTCACCCTGTCGTAATTAACCACTGTGAAGGGTGAAGCTGTGTCCTCACAGTTCCCTTCCCGTATTGGTGGATAGCCGTGAGGTGCCCTGAAACGATCTCTGCACCAGACTGGACAAGCTGCACTCTCCCAGCCTCTCCTCATGGAACAACTGCTCCAGTGTGGTCATCTCAGTGCTTTTCCGCTGGGCTTACTACAGCATGTTGATGTCTTTCCTGTATTGGAGGGCCCAAACTGGACATAGTATGTATGAGTGCCGGGTAGAGGGGGATAAAAATTTTCTTGGATCTCCTGGTAGTGCTCTTGCCGATGCAGATCCCATATGCTGCTGGCCATCTTTCCTGCCAGGGCTTGCTGCTGGCTCCTGCCCAGCTCGCTGCCCCCAGGGCCCATTCCACAGAGCTGCTGCCCTCTCACTCCATCCCCAGCCTGATTCTTTTTTAAAGCTCTGTGAGTTCTGATTAAAACAATCAAAAAAAATCCCAATCCCCCCCCCAAAAAAAACCAAACCAAAAAGAACTAATGCTACAGAACTAACCATTGGCTGTATATGCCACAGATTGATACATTTTTCTATTCCAGAAAAACACATACTTGGTTGCTAACCAGGTTATCTAGCTGACTAGAATTACAGAACGAACAACACTCATTTTTAAGGCACTCAGACGGATCCCTGCTTTTATAAAAAAGTCCTACAGACACTGGATTATTTTTTATGTCAATATCCAGCTCATAACTGAAGACGACTGGGTTAACAAACTAACTTATGAATATTTCCAGGACAGTTATTAAGAAAAGATGTAAAGGGTGTAGCTAAGTCTTTCTGTTCAGAAGGCAATGCAGAAATTTATGAGAAATACAATGTTTGTCCCAGAGGCATAAATAAACAATACTCAGTGCCTGTCTCTAAAGCTTCGACCACCCAAGTTCCTTGCACCTGTTCTAGCTACTCCGACAAGTTATTCAGACTTCAGCCATTTAGTAGTGCTGCACACACATCTGCTGCTGAACAAAAGCATCAACAACAAAGCAAACAAATGTATTTGATCAAGCCAATATTATTATTATTTTTAATAATTCAATTTTAAAAAATATTTTTGTCTGTGACATCTGTGACAACATCAAATGAAGCACAGGGTTAATTTCAAAGTGATTTTCACTGGTTTTACTCAGTGACCTTATTAACTAGTCTCAGTTGTAGAAGATTTCACATCAGTTCCTAAACAAGAAGTTTTTTGAACTGTATTCTAAGAGTGTGCCCTAACTGCCATGCTGTGAGATATTATGACGAAAACTTCTCTCCGTCCTGGCTATTGAGTCTGGCTGATTAATTTAAACAGGATGTTGACAAACCATAATTTTCATTCATTGTGAAATAGATACTTGCAAGGGACAGTAGAGTCAGTTATTTTTTTTTCCTATATTTTCTCACTCTATTCCTCCAGAGTCCTTTCTTGCCTCTCTTAGTATTTGTTTTCTGCAAAATGAAGGGCATCAACAAGAAATCACTTACTTAAAAATCTATCATGAGTACTTAGGTCATGTATTAGGCCATTTCAACTCAAGCTAAAGATTATTCTTTCTCTGACTTATGAGACCATTCGGTATTATGGGCTTTATTTCCCTACTATTTTCTATTAATGCTGGTCTCACTTTGAAAAAAAGAAATTATATGGTCACTGAGCTGAAACAATAGCAAATGAATGACTTTTAAGTTGCTGGTGAGTGCAGACAGGTCAAACCTTTTCTCAGTAAATATAGTGAAGTATCTTTTACAAAAAAGAAAGAACATCACTGTGGAAATAGGGACAGGATCTCTCTGAGATCCTATAGTCACATGTAAAAGTACCTTTTATGAAAGGTGGAAGCTTTAATCCCTCTAGATTCAGATGGAACTCAAATTTGATGAGCCCCAATTAGATTTAGAGCTCAAAACACAAGACAAAAATAGTTACCAATAGTACGTAAAACCTAGGGTGTTTGGGGTTTGGGGGGTTTTTTCTTTTTTTTTTTTTCAATTCTGTTAAAATTATTTGGGCAGTTCAATCTAGTGTTTTACAGTCAATATAATATACTGTTCTAAAACCAGATTTCCTTTAATTATCCTTCATGGACTCCACTACTAAGTGGACAGTTAAAGGTTCCCCACTCTATGATATATGTAGTTTCCTCTTCAAGTCAAATGGTCCCCTGAAATATGGAGGCGGACTTCTGTATTCTGGTAAAAGTATACAAAAGTTGATCGCTTTTACCCAAGAATTGGAATTGCTTGTCTTGCTGAACTGAGTTTAGTCTTGTACTAGTTAAAATCAAGCTTTGTCTGTGTACTAACTTGTACTTGTTTACCTGAAGTTTTCAAGTGAGTTTTTTAAAATCCTACAGCTATTTGTACATGTTAGTTTATTTGAATTTCAGAGTGATTTATTGAAAAGGAATTTTGTATAAACTCCATTTAAAAAAAAAGTCATAAGAAACTGAAATAAACTGGTTTTTAAATAGAAGAAACCTTTCTGTACAGATTTTAGCGCTGAGTTACATAGATTGACACATTTTTTTTGTATGTAGATAATGCCTCTCAAAATGGCATAATGCCAATATATTACACTAAGTAAATACTGTTTCATTTGAGGATGGAACAAATATACAGTCAATATAGGAGGATATGCTGGATGCAAAAAATTAGGGGGAAGCTGAAAGTCAACACTTTTTTGCATCATTTCTCTCTCTGTTACATCTGTTAGACTGGTTTGGTTTGCTTTGCTGTTTTCCTACTTCAGAGCTAACATGTAAGTTCCAGTAAATATATTCAGGCTGTGTTTCAGAGTGCACATTCTCTGAATGAGATTTTATGAAAGAGAAACAACTTCTGCTTTTCTGAATTGTCCACTTGTGTTTTGATTGTTTTTTTTTTTTCATTAGTTATTGTGGCTGCTTATTATTAGAGGGGTTTTTTTAAACATAAATGATAACAATGTCCAAATCCATTTTTGCTGTTTCATCAAGAACAAATCACTGCAAAATTAAGCCCTATTATAGTCTGAACATGTTGGCAAACACAGAATGCAGGTGGCCAGTCTGCATATATTCTCCACAAGTAGACCAGGTCAGTTCTGTGTGTATAACATGGTTATAGAAAGCATTTCCTTTTCCTGGAAGTGAGTTTTAAAAGCATGTTGAGCTATCATTGCCGGATGAAAACCAACTTTAATAACTTCCCTCCTCATAATTTTTTTTTTTAAATGTTAAAATTGATATTCCAGAGTAAGATCAAGATGATAAAGCAAGTGGAAGTGCCATGCTTGGACAAGTGTAAATGGGGCACACTGTCTTTATGCTGCACAGTTCTCAGTTCTGAGCCTCCATGGCGTCAACACATCAGAACAAGGAAATAGCCACATAAAAAAGATGAAGGGAATTAATTGGTTTCCACTTTTTTTGTGCCCCCCCAATATACATGATGATGATGATGGTGATGATGATGATGACGACAACGACGACGATGATGATGATGATTGCATCTTCTGTTTCAGGTGTGCTATTGAGCTCTGCTTTCAAGTCTTAGTAAACACTACATGCTCAGATAGTAGACACAATGAGGACAGGAAAGAAATTGCTCCTTATATATTTAGCTCTGCTCCTTCTGTCTACATGTATGTACTCCAGTCTATTTCATTCTCAGATATTTATTCAGAAAACAATTCATTTCTATATTTTTTTTTATATTTTCATGGAATACTAAAGGGGGAGGGAGGGGAAAGAAGCTTTTAAAAGATCATCTAGACTGTTGTCCTGTACATAAATGCTGCCTCAAGTTTCAGTGGTTTATATCTAGACCTCAGTATCGGTTTGCAAAACATCCTTGGATAGAATTAGCATGACTAAGACACATTTAATCCAAATCCCTTATGAACAAAGTTGTGGAAGAAGCTTAGGCAGGAGATATCAGGCCATAGAGAAGTTACGCATTACTAAGGTCATTAATTCCTTCTTAAAGTGTCTCCTAGAGTATATTCTGGGGCACAGTAAACTGTGTTTTTATTGTTTCCGTTGGCATGGCAGTCAAGTCCTTGTAATAAGATTCCTTGTAGTCTCTTTTCCATTTTGTACAGTCTCCAGGCACTCACATATCACCATGATATGGCAGGGGGAGACATTATAACAGCCTTCCAGTATCTGAAAGGGGCCTACAAGAAAGCTGGAGAGGGACTTTTTACAAGGGCATGTAGTGATAGGACGAGGGGTAATGGCTTCAAACTAGAGGAGGGTATATTTAGGTTAGATCTCAGGAAGAAATTCTTTAATATGAAGGTGGTGAGACACTGGGACAGGTTGCCCAGGGAAGTTGTGGAGGCCCCATCCCTGGAAGTGTTCAAGGCCAGGTTGGAGGGGGTTTTGAGCAACCTGTTCTAGTGGGAGGTGTCCTTGCCCGTGTCAGAGGGGCTGGAACTAGATGATCTTTAAGGTACCTTCCAACCTAAAACTATTCTGTGATTCTGTGATACAGGTCTGACCAAAGGTGAATAACATTATTAAAATAATTCAGTTCGAATAATTGATTTATGAAAGTCTCTGAAAAGACGTTCAGTAACCTCCTGTATCAGTAAGTCAGCTTGATAAAACAAGCACACACACACACACACTTTTTTTTGTTTCCTGAGAGGCAAAGGATTTCCTGAACTGTTCTTAGTCAGTTAAATCCAAGAAAATTGTTAAGTGAAATTCAAGAGGAATTTTTAATTTGGTGAAATTAATTTATCAGTTGATTTGTTCTTTTTCAAGAAGTCCCTTCATTTAAAGAGACTTTTTGCAGAGTTTAGTAGGTAAGCAGGTAAAGAAAAAGATATTAACTATTCATTATATCAGCTCTTGATTAATGTATTTATTTTGAGTGTTACAGTCCTCTTAAATTTCTGTGGAATGTACACTATTTGTGTCATCCTCTCAAAGATATAAGGACAGGTTACAAACTTTTTCAACATGTCACAGAATATTGACATGTTAGAATGTTGATAATGTATGTGTGATAGTCTATATACCACTATTTATACTCCTAAGAAATATGGTTTTTAAGTGTTGAAAAACCTTTATACATAGACTTATCAAAGTTAATCAATGAATGTTTATTATTAAAGTGCAATTAAGATGCATTTAGTTAATAAGTAAGATTTAATTTAGCTCTTCTGTTTTTACCTTTTTTCTTAAACATTTTCAAGGATAAGAATACAGAGGTCAGAAGGAAATAAATTCTTGAATTGCATGATGATAGAAAGAAACACCCAGATCTTCCAAATATCTGCTGTTTCTTAGCCAGCAGTGCCAGTTGTCCTGGTGAACTTGTTGTGATAAAGTAGTATTTACATTTAAAAACTATCCTTTATGTGAAAGGACAATGTTAATAATTCCTGCTCACATTTTTTGACAGTTTTGTCTATGCCAGCAAAAATATTGTCTAGAAAACTAATTAAAAAAAAATATTTGCCTTGAATACCTGTGAAAGCAGGGAGCGATGCTGTAGGTGCTGATCCTGTGCACCTTGGTGTCGTGGCTTAACCCTGGCAGGTAGCTGAGCCTCACTCAGTCACTCAGTCACTTCCTCCCCAGTGGGATCAGGGAGAGAATTGGACGGGCAAAAGTGAGACAACACGTGAGTTGAGATAAAGGCATTTTAACATTTTAACAGGTAAAGCAAAAACCGTGCATGCAAGCAAATCAAAACAAGGAATTTACTCAGTACTTCCCATTGGCAGGCAGGTGTTCAGCCATCTCCAGGAAAGCAGGGCTCCATCATGTGCAACTGTTACTTGGGAAGACAAATGTCATAACTAAATGTCCCCCCTTCCTCCTTCTTCCCCCAGCTTTCATTGCTGAGCATGATGTCATATGGTATGGAATATGTCTTTGGTCAGTTGGGGTCAGCTGTCCCGGCTGTGTCCCCTCCCAACTCCTTGTGCAACCCCAGTCTGCTCGCTGGTGGGGTGGTGTGAGGAGCAGGAAAGGTCTTGATGCTGTGCAAGCACTGCTCAGCAACAGCTCAAACATCCCTGTGTTAGCAACACTGTTTTCATCATGAATCCAAAACATAGCACCATACAGGCTATTCTGAAGAAAATTAACTCTGTCTCAGCCAAAACCAGTACACTTAGTCTTATACCATTTTGCTAGTCTCCAGGGGAAGAAATGTAACATATCCAACAGATATATGTTATACTACAAATACGCATTTTAGAAGATATTCACATATTTGTATGATGTATTGGACTGGGGGAAGGTCTTTAGATTGTTTGAATCATTTCTCTTCCTTGAATATAGCTGCATTGAATTCATAAGTAACACAGTATCCTTTTCAATCCTTTTTTTGATTAATGTAACTTTTAAATTCCAGTGTAGCTATTCATACTTGACAGTTTTACATTCACTTTGTACAAGTGCTCTCTAATATTTGCTAAAATTTAATGTCTTTTTTAAACATTTATGTAAATGAATTTGTTCATTATGCTTTTCCTGGAGAGTAAGAACAAATGGATATCAATAAAAAAGGCAATCATATTTTTTGTAATTAAGATTAAAATTCAAAAAGATTTCATTCTTGAATTCCTCTCACTAGATTCTAAATCTTTACCTGAGGCTCAGAAAAATTAATAGTCTTAAGTTACAGAACAAGTAGTCTTGCCATGAAGACAAAAAGTGTTTAGATTTTATGTTTTCCTCTATATTTTACTTGAAGACTATTTTCAGTCTAATGTTATTGGTGAGATAAAATTTTACTCCTTTAAAATAATATATACGGATACAACTGTTCACCTATAATTTTGCATTCTGCCTGATTATTTGCAGATTTAATTCAATGTCTGGTTTAAATCACTCTTGCTTCAAATTACTTAGATTATACTGCCAGATCGCTGATACTTGAAGCCAATAATAAAGTTTCAGTGCAACAATGACAGGCATCAGAGAAAAATAAATATCAGTTTTATAAAGACATTGGTTTAAAATGAATGATGAAGGGACTGCAGTTAAAACTTCAGGTCTAAAATTGAAGACTAAATAAACAATTAGCCTAATTGGTTAATCCTCAGTAGAGTGTTGAATCGCTCTAATGTATATGAAATATCATTATAATTTCCACATTTTTTTTTTGTGGGGAGAACAATATTAAGTCCTTGTCACAGTAAATGATACACTTGCACAATAGGCCAGCCAGTGGAGATATGAAACAGTTTCTGGTGTGCTTCAAGGAACATACCATTTTCTTTCTTTATTCAAATCTATCCCATACAGGAAAGGATGGGTCATCACTATTTTCAGTCATGAGTATAACAAAAATAAATCATTAATAAAGTAATAACTGGTCTGTCAACAGAAGGCTTAACCTTCTAAAGGTAAAATACGGTGAAACAGTTGTGTAGAATCAGTAAAAAACAAAATAAAACATTTATTTTTTTTTAATAAACTATCTGGATGTGTTACTAGTGCCTAACCCAGGTGTAGATTTTAAAATTCAGTGACAAAAAAGAAAGCAAATGACCCTGACTATCATATAATTCTGCCATTGTCTTATATTCTTTTAGCTGTTGATTCATTTCTTGAAGCAAACAACTGAATGTTTCCTTCCAATTGACCATGCAGCACATTTAGTCTTCAAAGGCTGTAGCTTCATTTAGAATTTCTTTCTAAACAAAGATTTCTAAGTGTGTGTTTCAGCAGCTGTCTTGTCAGGTTTCTGAAAGAGAAAAATTAAAGCTCTACTATATTTATTCCAAGTCTTCTCAGTGACTGATCTAGTATGAGAGTTAATTTTATTTTCTGTTTATCAGGAATAAGGCTTATCAAAGACGCCGTATGTAAGTAATTATGAGAAGCTATCACACAGATGGTGGATAATAACGTGTAGCTGGGGAGGATAATTTCTTCCTTTTGACAAGCAAAGAGAAATGGCATTTGACTTCTCTTCAGAAATGATAAGACTCAATACTTGACAGAGATATAGTCTGCTTCCATTTTCCTAAGGAAAGGAGACCTAATGTTGATAATCAACTTGTCTTTCAGAGAGCTGTTCATTGCTCTGCTTCGCTTTAACATTTTATTAGCTTTCAAATTCCTAAGTGGTTACTCTACCTTTGGGATGTTTATTTGTGGAGCTGAGCCTCGTAAGGAGGAAATGGGCACTGACCTGTGTTTCTATTGTTTGCATTGAGGGCAGCTAGAGAAGACAGCTTAATTTATCTTTACTACTGTTAGGATGCCTTTCTTGTATGCAATCCATTCTGGAATATCTGTACAATTTACAGGTCTTTGGGCTGTTTAAGCATGTTGCTATTTCCTGGACTTTACTGCTGATGATTGAGAAAAAAGTGAAATTGCAGTCAGTATGTATGACCACATGGTTAAAGTAATCTGTCTGATGGGGGTTTTGTGTCTAGTGACTCTGGAAGGACATTAATCTCTTCCATGGTGAAGGCTGAGACAAGCCTTTCAGTGACTCTATTCTGCTCTCACTGACCCAAAGGAGCCTGCTCTTGCCAAACCAAAAACAAGCTTCCTGAAACTCAACATGCAGGTTTTAAGCAGGACAGGAATTTTCTGTAAGTTTTAATGTGCATCAGAAAAGGCACTTTGGGGACAGAGATTCAAGAAGAAGGTGTTTTGGTAACTGGAACTTTTTATCTAAGATTTTTAACATTACTGTTATTTTGAATCTATGCTTGGCTTTGTGTTCATGGTGAGCAGGTGGTACTGTTTTTGAAACGGATCTGCAGCTTGTAGTGAAGAATTAATTTTCAGTGTTTGTTTTCACTTAAATAAAGCTATGCAGACTTTCCAAATATCGTTCACATATTACAGCTACTTTCCAAATTCAGCATGACTCTGATACCTAGGGAGGATTTTGCAAAATCTTTATGAGTCCCATTTTAACTCTACAAACTCTAAATGATTCACTCAAATCACTAAGCTGCCAGTATAATTTTATTCTTTTTTCATAGTTTCATTTTGCAATACAGACATTAGCATGTATGTTATCGTACTTCTGGTTAAAAAGAAAGTTGACCTATGGGGAAGGCAGAGGCAGAGAGATAGTACAGGAAAAGAAGCAGAAGGCAGACATACTGGCCCTCCAGGTCTAATAAAAGCCTAAAGGAAAGGTAAGAATACAAAATCTCAAGAATGTTTACATTACTCTTTCTCTCTGCTCAGTCAACGGAACCAGTGATCAGGGCACTCACATTGGATTCCTGAGACCTCTTCAAGTATCTCTTTTGCTAGATTCAATTTCCCGAGGAAGTTCCATCCTCCCACTTCTAAAGGGCTTAGTGTTCAGGAGGAGAGATTTCTGGCAGAAGAAAAGCAAGTTGGATTGTTGCAATTCACTGAATCTGCGTTTGTATTTTATTGTGTCTTGGTCACTTCTGTTAAAATGTTTGAGAGAAAAATATTAAAAAGAGAAAATTACAATATTTGCAAAATTTTTAAACATTTGTGTAAATCAGCTTTGTTTCTGTGGTGAATGCTCATTTAGCCAAAGGCAGTAAAACAAATATAAGGGTGGGAGAAGGAGTTAAAAGGTGTTTGGGGCTCAAAGCATTGTGTGTAGTCCTGTACGTTACCTGTAAGTTCACTAACAAGCAGAAACTGTTAAACAACAGGAGTAGCTAGTAGGAGGGAAAGGTTATCTACAGTGGACTGAATATTACATATTTAAATGTCAGCCTTGGCTTCAGTGAAGCTTTGGTACTCAGCAAGAAGGATAACAAATCCCTCAGGTTTATCTCTACAAACACTAGATAAGGTGTCACTAGAGAGAAATAGCCAAGTAGTTGTCTTACCAAGAAGTTAGAAGGGGAACATTCAAGTGATTACAGTTTAAAGAAAAGGAACAGACGGCCATTCTACATGACCCTGTTTTTATTTGTGTTGTCTGTTTACTTTCTCTCACCAAGAAATTCATGCTTTGCTGAGCCACTTCATCAATCTTTTGAGAGTAAGGATAGAAAGCTCATAGAGCACATGCTGCAGTTTAAGATTTTCTCAGGTGTCGTGGTAAGAGCTCAAGCTACTGTTTATTAGTGATCTTCCAAAACTTGATACAGTCCTTGCAGCTGCCAACAGAGGAGCTATGGAAGGACCTCACAATTTACAATATACAGTAACATGAGTTAAATTGTAGAGCTCTGTAGATAGACACTACTCTATCATCATTTGCCAATGTGCTTTATGACAATCGAACTCTGATCTTCTATAAATTGTCATAGTGTAATTAATAAGCAGAATATCCCAAAAGACAGGAGCTATATATAAAATCAGATATTTTTAGATCTAATCTGAAATAAGCTAAAGCATCCTGGTATGTACTGTAGCAGCAAATATCACATAGAGGTATTTCTGGAAATGTTTTAATGGCCATCTTCTGCTTAGCCACCCAGTTTAATGCAATAATCCCATAACCAGTTATTAGAAAAAGGAAAACATATGAGGAAATTTGTCAATAAAGGGAAGCGTTCCTAAGGAATAATAGGTAGTGGATGTAGAATCCAGACTCCACAGAAAGATTAAAGGATTTTTCTTTTGTTTTCTTCCTAATCACAATGTTTTGCAGTAAATGTGAAAAACAAGTAGAGATGATGTTACAAAGACGCATAACAAAACATGCAGAAAACCTCTAAAGGCAAAACTCTGATAACACTGTCAGAGGTCTTCTTAATAATATAAATAGAGGAAGTCAATGAGTTACAGTCAAAAGAACAAGCTTACTATATCTCTCACCAAGAGTACCTAGGCTTCCCCAGAGAAGAGCCAAGTGACTCCTTTGTGTATATTGTTTTCCAGGCAGAAACAAGACTAAAAAGTCACCTAGAAACATTGAGAATGGGTTTAAATAAAATGGATGAATTGCCATCTACCAAGAGAAAAATTACTCATAAAATAAGTAAATTACCAGAGCAGAAATTAACAGCCTAACAATGAATTGTAGGGGCAGTCCTGCATGGAAGTGAAAGAAAAATTTCATTGGTTCTCTAGCAAAAATAAAACTGCTGAACATGAGGCTTGTTACTTGTTACATTCAGAGCTGAATGAATAATTAAGAGAAAAAAAGCAATGAATAATTGATTCAATGAATTTGGCTGAGGTTTGTTTTTTTTTTTTTGTTACAGCCTAGAGATCACAACTTTCTTAAATGTATTCATTATGCAAATTCATTCAACTAATATTCATTTACATTCTTAAAAGATTGGATTTAATTATCCAAAGAGTATGTTGCTTATAATATTTGTGGTTGGTCAAAAGTCAGACAGAATTACTTATATCACCTGATTGGATAAATAGATAACCAAAGTTAGTGAAAACATAAAGCAGTATGATTATCGTCATGTATAACCAAGTTCAAGCTTTGAAATACACCTTTTAAATACTTATGCTGGGGTGTCAGCCCTCAGACATTTGCTTTCAGGAAACAGAGCCAAAGGGAATTAACTCAAAACCTGAAATGAAATTTAGTTCTTTAGCTCTAACTCTGTTTCTATCTACTTTCTGCAAGCTGAAAGAATTTTCCAAGGAAATGAACTTTGTACACTTACCCTGTCACTTTACTAAGGAACAGTTGCTGACCACTCTTAGAAACATAGCTCTCAGGCAGAGGGACCATTGGTATGACCCAGGACAGCTCTTCTAACGTTTTAGTTACTCAAATCTTGATAAAATGAAGTATGATCCTATGAATTCTGTGATTCTCTGAAACCTGTTGCCCATGACAAAAAGTCCATAGCAGTTATAGTAGTACATGGAAAGGGCTGACAGAGAATATTTCTTGGAAATATTCTAAGGCTTATCTGTCAGTAGTTTGTCTTCAGAGCTACCTCTGCTTTTCATCTAAGTGCATCTCTCAAGCACACTCAAATATGTTGCTATTCATGACTGGCAATAACCAGATTAAGTGACTACTCTATAAAGGTCTACTACATCCATTTCCAGTTTGTGCTTTAACATTAACATCAACATCTCAGCAACAGAATTTTTGCTCACTTTTTGCTCATCTTTTCCCATATTTCTTTGTCCTTAACCATGTTGTTTGGATGTTGCAAGCACCTTTCTTCTTTCACTGATGACAAAAAACTGAGTGACACTGCTAATAATCTGTTTCTTTTTGCTCTTTTGCAAGTACACATGCTCAAGTCTCAGTACTATTAGTAACACTACATTTCAGATCTTTCCATGTAATTGAATCATGTTAGATAAAGAAACTGAAAAAACATTTCAGAGGCAACACCAAATCCTGCTGCAAATAAAGTCTTCCTCATATGGGCATTTCCACCTAACTTTCATAATCAACAGATAACAATTTAATTCTTTTATCTTTTCAGCTGAGAACACTTGCAAGCAATGGAAAATACCTAAAATTCACATGCAGACAGACCACTATTCTAGAAAACTTTGCTGTAAACAGATTAAATTTTTAAAATGTCACGTCAATAAAAAGCTTGAAGGAGTGTAAAAAAGATGCTAGTGATGATTTTTCAACCACTCTGTTGCACTTCTTATAGACGGTATAACTTAGCTCATTCACAAGAATGATTTTGCTCCGAGTGCATAATTCAACAATTAGTTAAGATCTCATTTTTATATATATGCATATCTATATAGGTATATTTCTATGTGCGTATACTTATACGTGCATTTTAAACCTTGAGCTTTCTTGTTGCTTAATCAGGATTTTCTCTTAAATAATAAATGGTGAGAATAGAAACATTTCTTTAGCAAGCTTTTATCCAAGATTTGTACTCAAAGAACTGCTTCTGTCACAGGCAATGATAAAAATCTAGATTATTTTTAATGACACAAGGTCCGAATTCTTATAGTAAACACATGATTTAGAAACCTGAGCTGTAGGTTTCTCTTTAGGTCTCACAGTTCCCTGTGACAATTAACTCTATTACCTTTGGAAAATCCTGTCAGAACATAATCCAAATATTCAAAATTGAATCCTAATTTCAAACTCAAGATACTTTAACAGGTAAAAAATGAGGGAAAGTGGTTAACATGTCTATCTGCAGTGTGCAAAACTTCTACTATAGAAAATGCACAGAAATTAATTTTACACTTCAGGATCTTCTAATACTTGAGTCATTAATGTTTTTCGTTTAGGATCTGCTAGCTTTTATATTCCTTCTTTATAAGTAGCATTATTTGTTTGTAGTATTATCATAGTTGCTCTGAGACATTTAACATTTTTAAAGCACATAGAAACACAAATTTTAAGTTTTCATAAAAGCTAGCGATAGATCCTTTCATAATTCAAAACTCATAATATTCTGCAATCTAGCCAGATCTCAGAACCTCAGTAACAATTTAATAAAAAGAACCCAAAAAACCCAAAACCCATGGAAAAAAGCTACCGTAACTAATAAAACATGTCAGATGAGGAAGTGAGAAGCAAAACATAACTGATTTCCTGTAATATAGAGCATCAAGTTTTCTTTATTTTTCAGTGGTCTAGGGAATTTGGAATTGTTAGAGCTGCATGTCATTTGCAGGTAAAAGGTGTTGTGAAGAAAGGCAAAGAATGCCACAGCTGAAAACTTCAGCTCATCTGAGCTGTTAAAGTCTTCTCATTTAAAGGCAAAATGGTAAAACTAAAGCAATATACTTTTCTGCTTTTCATAGATTCTTGCTTGATCTATAAAGTCTTTATGAATCCAGGTTAAGAAGTAGGTTACCTGGTTAGTAGGAAAGCAGTCCATGTTGCTGTGGTGTAAGTCTCATATAGCTTTCTATGGCATATCTATAGAGTTTTCTAAACTCTTTTTGGGAATCTGAGTTCAAATTACCTATACATTTCCAGGAAAGGACCTGAAAGCAACCTATCTGCTCAATATTGGCTGTATGTCATAGATACCGCAGCTAGTAAAATCCAGAGTATGAGACAGCAGACATGGGCCTGACATTCACACAGCTGATGAATTTGTGTTAAATCCCAAATTTTCCCCGGCAGTGTGCCCCATAGGTTTGCTTTGTTACAAGCCACACGAGTTTGAGAAGATGTATATGTCACTTCTGAGGTCAACGTTGCTCTCTTGGTCTCTGTCAAATCAATAGCTATGACAAGCTGACTTTTAAGTTCTCTTTTTAATTAATATCTACTTAATTGTATATGATTTCCCATGTAGAAACACATCACAAATGCATAAGCTTGTTACCTAAAATCAGAAAAAAACTGAGTTTTGAGTGAATAATGACATCAGAATCCCAGAACAGGACCTAACACTGACCTTAAAAATTCAATGAGCCAAGCAGACTTTGCATGCCTGTTTGCCACAGACAGTACAAGATGAAAGAAGTGGATTTAAAGCACGTTAAAGTGCAGGGTTTTATGCTTTTCAGTTTTGATGCTATTTTTAAATGATGCAGAGCAACAGAGGAATCAATAACATATGGGCTTACCTGATTGACTCCTTGGCAAACAGCCCCTTGTTTTTAGAGAAGTTTTTATGGAAATAAATGAGGATGTCTTACAAAAGTGCAGTTTACTATTTTAATATACAATTTATGATATTTATTATTTCAGTTTCCAGAAGTAGTTTGTAGGACATAAGGCAGCATTACTTATTCAAAATGCATACCATTATTTGCAATACATTCAATAAAAGTAATAAAATATGTAGTTTACTTTTTACACTTCAACAACCTTTTCTACCCTAAAAATAAAAGGCTTAACAAGTAAGAAACAATCATTTTGACTACATCAAAGTACCTCAGAAATAGGCCAGTGGTGGTTCAGATTGTCTGCAGTTACAGTGAAAACCACATTAACTTCCAACAATGCAATAATGTAACCTTATACTAATAGAGGAAGTTTCATCCTAAAAGATGTTATAGAGACTTACTAAGTATGTAATTTTGTTTGATGGAGGATGGACTCAACATCTAATGGAAAACACTGTCATTCAATGAATCGGTCAGCAGTCTGGAAGCCAGGAAATTTCAGTTCTGTTGTGGGTTTTCCCAACAGCCCCCTGTATGGTTTTTAGCAAGTCATATATCTTCTGTGGTTTTCACCGATCCTTTGCATTTCTCATCTCCTTATAAGTTTCTTATTGCAGAGACTGGATGTTTTTCATGGCATACAGCAAGTAGTCAAACAGATCTGATTCAGCTTAATCAGATCCACACCTCTCCCTCCCCCCCAAAACAAAAAGTGTTGTGAAAAGCAGAGTAAGTTAGTTTTCATTGATTTTGTTGTTGTTGTTGATATGGCTTGTTTTGTTTTCAAAAAGTGCTACCAGGTCTTGGTTTAGCTAGAGGTTCTCCACATTGCTACTGCTGTCTATACTATGGGCAGACCAATTCTAAAAGAAAGCTTCTTATGTAAGAAATTTAAAACCTAATAAAGATTTAAAGTTACAAGCTCCTGTAACTCATAAAAAAATATTTCAACAGGTTATTTATATTATCTTAGATAATATAACTTAAAAAAATAGAATAGAATAGAATAGAATAGAATAGAATAGAATAGAATAGAATAGAATAGAATAGAATAATATAAAAATTTTAAACCCCCTTTTTTTATGTTATACTTCTGCATTACCAAGACGGGCAAAATTCACAAGATCATTGAGTCCTGAGAGAAAAATACCATTTGGATATCCAGGTGAAGGAACTCTGGTAGGACCAAAGTTTTTCCACTTTTAGGCATTCAAAACCAAGTACAGAATGGTACAAATGTTTTGGATGCATTCAAGGCACTTTTAACCATGAATGCCTCCCAGGTTATAAGGTTTTCCAGGAGCCAAAGAAGTTTCTCACTGAAATTGTTATTACCTTGTGCTCTGTGTACCAGATAATTTCTTAACAGTTTAAGTTTGGCATATGAGAAGAAAGGATAATGTATCTTTAGAGTGACACATACAATTTATACTTAATAACACTATGTATTATGATCTCTTTAGGAGTAATACAACATGCCAAATAGGAACAGTATGAAGTGGCTGCTTGATAACGCAGAAATATTTTCAGACTTGAAAGCTATAGGGATGGTGTAAATCTATGTATCTTGGCCCTGCTTTCCCCCCCCAAATTATGCTATATCAGAGGAAAGGCTGGTTTACTTCAAATATATTGCTGCTGCCAGGGCCTAAATATGAGACATTTCATTTATTGATTTGAATGACTACATGAGATGCAAAGTGCTTTTGTAACTGGAGAAGAAGAACAGCAAGGTAACTTCTAGCTCTTAGAAAACTACAGTACATGGAAAACAAGCCAAAATGAATAAAAATCACAGAGTGCACACCATAAAAAGCAAGAGAATGCTGCTGTTCCACCTGGATTATTATCAAAGTATTTGGAGGAAAAAAAACGCAAAAAGAAACCAAACACAAAACCAGCAACAATTAAAAACAACTATTAAGTTCAGAAGAAGTAGTTGGGCAGATGAAATACAAAGAGTATAGGAAGACTTTTCTTCTATTTGGTAATTATCTCTAAGTTTTTGATTTTTATAGCTAGGTATTTTAGCTACAATACCATCTTTTGAGAATAATCAGGAATTTTATTTTCTTAGTTCAAAATTGATTTGGAAATTTGTATTAAAGTCATATCTTTAATTAATGTAATTCATTTAATCAATAAATTTAATTAATTCATTTGCTCATGATCTGTAGGCAACATATTATTTTAAAATTGAATTGGTATATATAGGGTGTTGGCATTTATGTAGATCAGAGGAAAATGTGTTTTTTTCTGGTGAGAAATGTTTAATTAATGTGTTTTAGAGATCAGTACATAAAGTGTAATCACCAGGACATTCAGTGAATGTAAACAAAATTATGGAAGACACAGAAACTTGTGGGGGGGAAGTTGCAACAGGAATGCCTAGAGCTCTGCTTAGTAATACGTTACTACCTGGCTGAGATCAGGATTAGTAGCTTGACCAGCCTATGTGACACGATTACAAGTTTCTGATCATGAAGAAGTAGATGATACCTTCTTCACACAAGTAGAAGAAGCCTCACATTTGCAGTCCCCCTTGTGGGGGACTGCAGCCACCCCGACATCTGCAGGAGGGACAACACAGTAGGGCACAAGCATCCAGGAGGCTTCTGGAGTGCATTGTTGAGAACTTCTTAACACAGGTGATTGAGGAGCTGACTAGGAAAGGTGTTCTTCTGGACCTCATATTTACAGACAAAGAACAACTGGTCAGGGATATGAAGGCCGAGGGCAGCCTTGGTTACAGTGGCTATGCGATGGTCATGTTCAGGATCTTGCAAGAAGAGAGAAAGGCTAAAAGCAGGACCACAACCCTGGTCTTCAGAAGAGCAAACTTTGGCCTGTTTAGGATCTGCTAGGAAGAATCACATGGTATATGGCCCTGGAGAGAAGAGGTGTTCAAGAGAACTGGTTGATATTCAAGCTCAAGGATTAACCATCTCAACCAGATTGAAGTCAAGTAAAGGCATCAGGAAGGCTGAATAGATGAACAAGTTGCTCCTGACTAAGCTCGGACATAAAAAGGAAGTATACAAGAAGTTGAACTAGGGCAGATGACCTGGGATGAATTTAAAGACACTATATAAGCATGCAGAGATGACATTAGGAAAGCCAAAGCCCACCTGCAGCTGAATCTGGCAAAGGATGTAAAGGGCAACAAGAAGGGCATCTACAGGTACATTGGCAGCAAAAGGAAGCCTAAGGGAAACATGGGTCCACTCCTAAATGGGGCAGGGGACCTGGAGACAAAAGGCATGGAAATGGCCAAGGTACTTAAAGCCTTCTTCTCCTTGGTTTTACTGGAAAGATTTGCTTATTTATCAAGTTGACCATGAGCCAGCAATGTGCCTACAGCATCCTGGGTTGCATTAGGAGTGTTGTCAGCAGGTCAAGGTGATACTTACCCTCTATTCATAATGGTGAGGCCACATCTGGAGCACTGTGTCCAGTTCTGGGCTCCTTAGCACGAAGCAGTTAGAGTAAACTGTAGGATGCTTTATGAATGTACTTTGTTATTAAAAAGGGGGATATAAGTAGTCTATAGCAAATAGTTGTATCAATAAAACATGAAAATCATCTAAACCATAAATAACTACATAAAATAAGAAACCATTCTAGGAATCTAGTTGGTATTTCAAGTTAAATAAGTGACAGATAAAATGATACTTCTGATAAGAAGCACTGCTTCTTGTCTTATCAGGCAATAGTTTACCATTTTAATAATAATTTGAAGTACAGTATCAAAGTGTGTCACAATGTAATATAGTAAAACACTTCGATGGTTTACATTATATTCTCTTTCCAGCTTTTCCCTGATGATAGGTTAAGCCAAAAATTTGCATTTCATGAGGTAACATCTGTACAGCACCTGCAAAATGCTGGTATGGATATGTAGCACAATTTCCCAAATGCAGAGACCTGTGCTGTAATAAATAAATTATCAAGTCATTTACATCTTGGAAAATAACATTATTGTAAATAAGATTTATAGGGTATTTTAAAGACAGACACTTTGCATTTTTCAGTTCTTACCAGATTTGAATTTTACACATAAATTTTAAACAATTGGGGTCTTAGATTAGAAATGTACCACCTTCTAATACCTTTTGACAAATGATATCAAAAGGAAACAATTACCTTCCTTTTCTAACACAAACAACATTTATAAACAAAGAAATATGAAATAATCCATTTCTTAAAAATTGGACTCTGTTAAGACATTGCACAAATAAATGTCTGGTTAGTTATGCAATATACACAGGCCTGTTCAGGATATGTTTTATACTACGTTAGTGCTCCTATTACATTTCCTACTCTCTTTGGCAGCAGTCTTTGTCATTTATTTTTTGTACTGCAGTAGCTTCTACTTCTCTCATACACCCCTCTTTAAACTGTCAGCTATAGCTATGATGGAGAGATTAGTCTAGTGGATAGGACATGAGAATGTACCTAAAACTTCTCGACTGCATTTTTGGCAGCTAAGTACAGGTTTATGGGTCTATGTGCAAAAGGGTATGGATGGATACATTCCCAAGGAATTTTCCAGAACTTGATCAAGCTGAGATCATGGTCATTGCTAACCTTTTGTGACTACGTAGCTGCAGGGTACCTGATGGGTGCGCCATATGGTAAGTTAAACTATAATAAAATTAATATAAGACGCCTTGCATAATCAGTTATAAGGTATCCTAAAATGGATCTAAGATGATTAATTGTTGGACAATGATGTCCACTGTGTTTGGTACATTGTATACGCTCTTGTAGAAAAAAACTTTGACAGACACAAACCCCATAAAAGGACGTGCTTTATATTTATTAAAAGTGTCAAGCATGGATGGGGAGAGAGGGGGAAGGTTCAGTATTTTAAATTTCCCATTGAAACTAGGGAATGAACAACCATTTAGAAGATAAATTTACCTTAGAAGACAAATTTGATCATAAAAAATCTGTAAAGACTTGAGAGTGTAAATTTAATAGTTATTTCTTTCAATTTCAGTGTAAGCCTTGGCAAATCCCTCAGGAAATCAAAACTACTAATCCAGGAGAACTAGAAAGGGCCTTATCCTGACTGCAGTCAAGGAGATACCACTATACATTCCTATGACTACCCACCCACTGGTCACAGAAAGTCTTGTCAAGATCTTGCAGTGTCAACTTAAGTTGCTACCAACATCTGCACATATTCTCCTGGCAAAATAGCGTGTGAGTGCTTTGTAATTTGCTTTGAGTAAAATCAGACACATTGCACCAGGTCACAAGTTGAACTTGTTGAGTTGCCTCAGCAGATTGAGTATCATTCAAACAACTCCCACATCAGTTTTCAGCACATCATCCATTCTCTTTGCAGTATCACCCTCAGGCATTTTACCTGAGGCTTTATAGGAAAAAGGTGTTTGCCTATAGGCAAATGGTATTTGATCTTTGGAGTTATAATTTTTACCTCCCTTTGCTTTTTTCCTTTCTTTCTTTTGCTTCTTTCTTGTTCTTTCCTTCCATTTGAACTTGAGGAAATGGCTTCTTTGGGATAGAAGCTTAATTCTCATATGACAATGCCAACATCCAGTGAGCAGCTGACAACACCACTTAATACCAGCTAACAGCTTTGCAAATTCTGGGCTGGATAGAAATGGAATTAGTACATGATAATAGTTCTATTTGGAATATGCTAATAATGACATATAATGTTGGAGCTACCCGGAACTATGAGGCAGTTAGACAGCCTGTGAGATTTCTTTTCAAAACGTTAACACAAATTGACAGCAGCGCTCCTGATTATATAATGCCTTCACAAGGATACCTGACCCAGGCATTCTTCATCCACGTCATGTACAAAATAGCAGTAGTCTGACTGACTGGGTAATACAGTAAAAGGAAAAGGTTAGAGACATATTTCAGGGAGTACTAAAGAACTCCTAAGTTATTTGTCTCTAAAGCAATTATATTATCCTTAATAGTGGTCCTCCTTTCCCTATGGGGAACTATAATTTCTTTCCCTGAGCATTTTGTTTTCCATTGCAAACTTAATGTCCTCTGTTTGAGAGAGCCAACTTGACAAGGTAATCAAATGCAGAATATAGATACTAAGCATTATTATTATTATAGATTGTACTATAGTGTATATATATGTCTCTTTTATAAAACATTTGTCTGTGTGGAATAGCTGTAATCTGAATTAGTAGATGACTCTTGATATGGAGAGACTGAACGAGAAAGGAGCATTTAAACCAGGTATAGATACAAGAAGATATCAATGAATTGCACAGTGGAATTAATTTTTTGGTCATGTGCCATGAATAATTTTGCAAAATAAATTGCATTAATTTACTTAAGTTTTTACTCAGTAAAACTTTTAGTCTGATACAGAGCAGATTTCAAAGCCGGTTCATATATTTAATAGAGCACAACATAGCTTTTCTGTAAGGAGGAAAACTGAAGTTTGAAGTGCTGTCTTTTTCTGACAATATATACGAGATGGCAGGGATTAGAGAACTGCATTGACCCTATATACATTCTCAAGAAACTCATGGAAGTATTTTATTTCTCTTAACAATTGATATAGCAATATTGAAGCTATTTCACATAGCGGTGTTCTAAGATATTCCTACTCTACAACAGGTTCAGGAGGTAGTGATGTCAACAGAAGTATTACCATTGTCATCATTAGACTTA
This sequence comes from Burhinus oedicnemus, assembly GCA_008921705.1. Lineage (NCBI taxonomy): Eukaryota > Metazoa > Chordata > Aves > Charadriiformes > Burhinidae > Burhinus > Burhinus oedicnemus. The sequence goes on from VFFE01007186.1 coordinate 1,516,233, forward strand.
GCTTCCAAATTGCACGTGGAGTTCTAAACACATAGCAGATATGATTCTTTTCAGAATGGAGAAAGAACAAAAAGGTTAAGTAAAAACAAATCTATAAACATTTATTTTTCCATAACTGATAACATGACTTTTTATATTTGTATTCATATACGTTCAATGCAATTAATTGTTTACAATCTTCAACATGACTACATAGAAGACATTAATAAACCTCACTTGTCTTAAAACATTCTACTAAACTAATAATTTCTAATGAAAACAACGGACTTTGTCAGAGCACTGATGTTCAAAGCTTTCTCATTATTATTGTGCCATTTTAACTATCAGAAAAGGAATTTCCTGAGATCAAAAGAAAATTAATAATTTTCTGTATACTATAAGATTGACTTGTTACCTTATCTTAAAGATGGAGGATTTAAAAAAATCTTTCATCTGAAGGTTGATTCACATCTTTTGCTTATTTGCCCATTTCTATTAGTATTTTTTTCCCTAAACATAAATCACAAAAGTAATGGATTCTAGAAGATATAATCCATGTACTTTAAATTTCCATACCAAAATATGAGCATTCCAGACCATCTTTAAGTGATATGTCTGGTGTTCAAACTGTCTGCAATGGAAAACAAAAAGCATACAAGAAAGTGAATATGTAATTTTTTTCCTTATTTCAACAGAAAAAGAATCTATTGGTCTCTGTCTAACTAACACTGCCCTACTCAGATCTTATAGCAAAACCAAACAAGAAACAAAAAAAAGAAACCCCAAATACTGTTTTTAGCTTTGGCTTATACCTTTATCTTCTCAACTTCATGAATACAAACATGCTTACAAAATCAAATTATAATGAAAAAGGAAACTTAAAAACCACACAGATGCTCAATCCCTGCCTCTCTTTCCCAGTGTGAGGAGTTTTGTTTTGTTTTATTTTGCCTAGGATTTACCATTGGCAGTTGACATTTTTAAATAGTACATAAATATTGATTTTGATATTAATGGCTCAGTTTTAAGTGTGTTCATACTATTTTCTCCAATATTTTTTCCCCAGTATATCGTTAGTTAACTTAGTCACAAAGAATGAATAATTCACCAGCTGAAGTAGCTTGCACAGATGTAAGTGAGGTTTACAATCTGAGTAAGGTAAAAATCAGCTTTAAGGCATTTAAAACCAGAGTCTGAAATGTTATTAATTTGCTACAAAATATTTATTTCACCAGAGTTTTTCAGCAGTAGCTAAAATACAACAAAAGAGGGAAATGTCTCACTCGTACTGTACCCTCAGTACGATTCTGTTAACATTCAGAAGTTACACAGGTGTTCCTGCAGATTGCAGATCCATAAATGATGTATTCACAATGTCTAATTTTTATGCTTTGATCTGGTGTAAATTCCCACCCAAGCCACTAAAACTGAATCTAAACCCCATGATTTTAAGTACTGTGATTTACCTATGCTACTTTTGGTTCTATGTGTACAGGAAGCATTTCTACCCAAGGTGGAAGTTCAAACCCATGAGTTAATCTCAAAGTTAAACTCTTCATAACATTATGAAGATACTGCTGAGCTTTTTCTTATGAAATTTGCTGTCAAAATCTTTCTCTCTGAACCAAATTCTTTTATACTTGTGTGATGGGTATATCCTATTTTGCATAATAAACACAGAGGACTCAGCTGTTCATTAATCTGATTTCCCTCAGAACCTGACCTGGCTTTAGGGGGAAAGAAAGAGAGAAGGGGAGAGAGAAAGGAGGAGAGAGAGAAAGGAAGAGAGTTTGTAGAAGAGAGAGGCCTTCATTGCAGGTTGGTGTCCAGTTCTCTTCTAAACCAGATGGCCATGCAGCAGCAGGCACCTTTACCTATAAACTGCTGAAGAGCACTAACTCAGCAGGGGCATGGTCAGCATGGCCAGAATACACCCGCAAGACAGTTCTCCTAATAAAATGCAGTGTTGGCTACAGTTCTTAGGAATCATTAGAATGGATGAGACTGTGCCTTGTCTTTATACACTACCTTTGTGATCAGCAAGTGGCAGACTCACAGTTTAGGCTTTCTTTGGCAAAAGGAAGTCAAAACCCAACTCTTCATCCTCCTAGGTAGATGTTGTATTGAACAGTTATGTTGCCTCATAGCAATAGCACTCTCCAGAACTAGTCATAATTTCTAGTGAATAGTTCCTGGTCATGTGTCTTGTGACTTTGAACCTCTGCAGATGCGGAAGGAATCACCCTCATTTTTCCCTCTCACTGGATGACTTATCTAACTACTTCTTTTGACACTGAGCATGTATCTTCATATCTGACGGTATTTGGACACTTTCAGCCAATGTCAGAATTAAATCATTGGTTTTGCAATTCTATTATAATGGGCTTTTTTACATTAAATATATCTTGTGCCCTCCTCCTCTTTCCCTCCCTTCTCCCTCCTCCAAAAAAGCCAAGCAAACAAAATAGACGTGAAAACTCTTTAGATTACCTTCTACAACTTGCTTAAATAAGCACTTACTTGTTGACACAACCCACCAGTTGATGATTGACACTCTAAGTCTACCCTGTTAACAGTTTGTTATCATAGGCATTGTAACCAATTAGTGTCAAGCCTTGTTTGCCCAAGATTAATTTACCAATATCTGGAGTTCAGAATCAGTTTTTCCTGAAATTAATAAGAACACTTTGAGTACTTTAAAAAAAGTATATAGCTTTGAAGCTAAAAGCTCTGGCAAGTAAATGATGTTTATTTTTTTTCCTTCTTTTCCTGATTTAAGTATGCATTAAGCAACACCTGACTCAGTCTGTATGAGCTAAAAATTAGAAAAACTAGTTCAACAGTCAAGATGAAGCTGAGAAATCTTAAAGATAATTGATCTTAAAGTGAGTAATTAAATAAAACCCCATACGAATGTCACTATTTTAGATTTCAATTAAAAAGTTACGTGAAAAAATGCTGTTTTAAAGTATAACATTTTTCTACAGATATCAACTTATTTTCTATAAAAGTTTTTTAAACAATTTTATTAATTTGGAACTTTGAGGGTAAAAATATTGTCAGTAGTTCACAAATGGAAAGAATCTAATGAAAGTCAATAATGGCTATGTCCATCCTCATTATTCTAACTACATTGAAATGGTTGATTTTATAATTAGTTTCAGATGAGCAGCTTGACTCATTATTAGACACTCTTAATGAATGATCAGTTCTTAAAGGTACCAAATTCTCTATATTGCAAGAACTATGAATTTTTAAGAACATAGGGTTTTTTGCTTGATTTGTTGAATTTTAATTGAAAAAGCTGATTCACTGAAACCAACAAATTCAGTTTCACAGAAAAAAAGTGGGTTTCAGTGAAACTGTCTTTGGGAATGCTTTTTGGTTGTTTCACTCCTTTGAAGAGAGTTTGGAAAAGCCTAGATGAATGATATTCAAATTCTTTTTCCATCATGTGCAAAGCAGGCATTTGAATCTTGTTTCTATTAAACTGGACAAGAAAAATATAGAAAAACTAATAATTATTACAGGATAAGAATGTATTTGGCTATTTAGGAACTGGAGTAGAAGATTTTATTAAAAAGTTAGGTAGGTAAGTGGAATGTATTTGTGTGTGTGCATATATATCATATATATTTATACATATATGTATCTTTGTAATGTATGTGCATAGAAAATAAAATTCAGGACATGGTTTCAATACAAAAAAAATTAAATGTTACATTTTTTCCCCCTCCAATGCAATTGTTGCTTCTGGCCAGCTGTACATTGCATTTGTTCTCTAAAGATAGAATGGTCATCATAGTGTCATGCCTAAGGCTCTTACTGATTGTAATACCCATAGCTATTATTTTAACATTATTATTATTATTATAAGATTAGCATAACATATTATTATATAGCACATTATGTGGTTATAGCAATGGAACATCTTTTCAGTTTGGATAATGGTTGGCAATTTTATATGCATGGTTCAGGTCTGGCCTCAGCCAATCTTAGTCAACAGGGAGTGTGAAAAATTTGAATAGGTAACAGGAGAGAAAACTTTTTTTCTTGCTTGATGGGAAAGACAAGATAGGGAAAGGGAAGAATGGTTGAGGGTCAAGCTGGATGTCTATGTGTAACTGCAGATGTGTGATACTGAGTACCACTCCAAGCCTTTCTCACTGATGCACCAGAACTACATAGAAAAAAAGGCCTGGTGTGTATTTGAACTCTTGAATATATTTTGTATTGCCATACCTCAGACATTTGTCCCTTCCCTCCAGAAAAAGGAGAAAGGGAAACATAGGAGTCAGGTAAGCAGCGAATCAACAGGAGTTTGATGAGATTTAGCTATCATGAGGTTTTTATATGTCTTCAGATATCATTTTTATGCTTACAGTCCTGTGATCAAAAAATTTTAAAAATTCAGTGAAGTATATTTCAAATGTAGCATGTTTGAGAATATTTAGCAGAAGCTACTGGATCACCAAGTATATGGGTAAACCTCTGAAATATTATAGTCACAATATACTTACTATCTATAGAGAGTCATTATCAAATACCCCAATAACAAATAAAATTTTTAAAGTAATTATGAAATGCCTACTATTTAGGCATCATGTCAGCACAGATTGTCCATATGAAATACCTACTCTAAGAATTCAAGCACCTTTACTACGTTCCAGATATATTTTAAATATATTTTCACATTGTGCATGCTAAACCCAGTTTAATTTCTTCTACTTAATATGTCTTAAATTGATACTTAATTATCCAATTCTGTGTTAAAAACCTGAACTGAAAATAAATGAAAATACTGTAGACTTCTAGAGTAAAGACAAGCAAGAAATTATTTCCACAACTTTTAAGAATGGTTAATTCCCACATCCCTGTTAGCTTCATGTGGCATTAACATTTCATGGGTTTAACTTTCTAACATAAACATCTTGAATCAGATAATTTGTATGAGTAGCAACTCTTGTAAGCAGCAGTGTAACTAACTGACAAAAATGAAAAAATAGAAAATATATCTCTTAAAATGTTGAATAATTTTAGACTTTTTTGGGGGTGCGGGTCTTAAGACTTTACTCAGTGCTGACACTGATACAGTTCTCGTTTGGAAATGTCATTGTTATGATTAATTGATAGCCATAACCTGCAGCAGGGAAGCATATAATTTTAAATGGAAAAGTCTTAGATAGAGACCAATTAGTACCATGGCAAACGACGAGCAATTTCAATGTCAAATGTCATTCAGGGTCTTTTTGTGTTGCTGCCCTTTTTTCTTTTTTTTCTTCCCTCTCCCCCCCTCCCCAATTCACGTCTTTTAGTGGTACAGAATAGCATTATTTTAAAGTCTTTCATATCATTAGAAACACATGAAAAACTTAATTCCTTTAAGTTATCACCAAAGATGAACATGAAGCAGCCCTTTAAGGAGTCAGCAAAGGCCTGCAGGGCTGGTTGTGAATGTAACCACAAAAATGTGGGTGTAAACACACGCAATACTCAGGAAGTGACACACAGAGATGTCAGTGGAAAAAAAGCTTGTGCTCCATATGGATCCAGCCTGCAGTTTTTCAGCTTTCGTTCCCAGGGTTTTGGAAGCAGCGTGCCAGGCAGTGGTGTGTATGGTAGGTCTCAAGGAAAAACAAACAACCCCCCCCCAAACAAAAACTGTACCAGAGCTTTTTTTCTTTCCTTTAGACTTTTGTGAGCTCTCTTGTGTTTTCCACAGTGTCCTACTGGGGACAGTGTGATACCAGAATCCATCAGTGTGGTTCCAGTTGCAGGATTAGGGCTGTACTTTATAAATGTAAATTGGTGATGGTTATTTACTTACAAATAGGCATTTAACTGACATTACAGCAAGCACTATGGAAGTGTTTATGAAAAATCAATTAATTAAAATAGTTAGATTGTATGATGTATAAAATAAATACATTTTAGATGCTATTTAATGGCTGATTTAATAAACTACATATTTCTGCTTACTCTATTCAACATATATTATCTTTCTAAATACAGGATTTACTAAGCTGGTTGAGGATAGATGAAGGATTATCAAGGTATTACCTTTTATGTATTGTCTGATTCTGGATCCTGTCCTTGTGTAACACACAATTCACAAGGGATTTTGTGACGTGCAGAGAATGTAACATACATTTTAAACCTGTCTTAATTACATATAAGACTGATATATTTAAAAGTATGCACATAAGAAAAGGAGGAAATAGTTTATTATAAATATTTTTTTGCTTTCTCTGTTATTCTTCTCTTTCTAAATGCTTAGGGTTAAAATTTGTATCAGAAGTGTGAGAAAATATGCAGTGGGCCAAAGTAGCACACTTAAAATTGGAGGACAGGCAGACAGTAGAAATAAATTAATGCACCAGTAAGAATACTTTGCTTGTGCTAAAATCATATGTATATTGAGGTTTAAAGTCTAGCTTTATTTGCATTTTTTTAACATTCATGTTCCTCTTAATCTGTTGCAAACTGTCTTGTGTTTGCATGTATTAGAACTTCAAGATATACCTTTGATCATGTCCCACCTGACAGCATAAGTGGGGAATTTAATCCTCAAATTCTTCTCTCGATTGTTTCTCTTTAGCCTCTGTGGATTAGATGGGGAGGGGTTTTGAGGGAGGAGGGACAGCGGCATGAAATTACTCAAACCATAATATGAATTTTTTTTTTTCATCTCAACTAAATACAGTTTGTAAGATGAATACTGTTTGTATGGGGCTCTTTGACTTGGTATTTTATAAAAGTGAATGAAGTGTTTGCTAATTTAAGATAGAAATCTTACATCATGGGGAAATTGACACTATTAATGCTCTCTGAGCATTCTTAGGTTAGTCTTATTACTCTCCTCCACCTACAAGGGCAGGTCTTCCAGTGTGTGACCTGATGGGTTGTCAGGTCATATGATCAGTAAAATGCTGAGTCTTCATTAATATTTCCTCCAAGGATTATTTTAGGAAGAGTGCCATATGATGCCAATGTCAGTATGCTAAAATTTTTTTTCTTTTTATCTCTCAAAAGCATTTATAACTGCCACTTGCCCCTGAAAACTTCCCTCTTCGTGTGTCCAAATCAGTATTTCTCAGGTCATTTGATCTTATAGACAGTCCTAATCAGATAAGCTCGTTAACTATCATGGCATGTGGGGTTAGTTTGATTACAGAAGACAGCTCATTCTCTGTACAGCGTTTGGTTTCCATTCTAAGTGTTTACAGAGGTAGCACGGATTTGCCAGTGTTCCCGGGAAATGAAACATAAAAGTGCAAACCCTTAAGCCTTCTTTCCCACCAAATTCTTTGAATATTCAAAGAACACACTGATAAGCAGGTGTATATAAGCTACTGTTAGAGTGTTTGTTATTTAAGGAGTCAGTTACTTTTCTTGTCCTGCCTATTTCTTCCCCCAAAACACACCTGCCTTTCGCCTACAGATACGATCTTCCACCTTCATTATGCTTGTTCTCTTCGAGTTCAGTTGGTTTTGTGTGGTTTAGGGTGTTTCTTGTTTTGTTTTGCTTTTTGCTTTCCCCAAACTATAGTGGTGAAGTTTTTTCTTTCAGTAAGGAAATCGGAGTGCACCAGAAAGTAAGCCCAAGATACTGATTTAAAGTTGAAAAGAATTTTTTTCCCATAGGTCTCACCCTCATCAGGAAGTGAGAAATGATTTAGTATAATGATCTGGACTAGGCAAAAAAGAGCTGACATTTCAATGCCCTTCATTTGCTAATACAAAATAACTTCTAAAAACAGTTACTGATATATATAAATAAAATATACGGTTGCTTTAATTAGGATTAATTAAATGGTTTTTTTGAAACACTTAACTCATAATTTCAATATCTGGGTATTTGATAGCAAACACTTCGCCATATTCTACCATGGTATCCTAATTAGTCCGACATTTCCATTAACTTTCCAGCAATGAATGATGAAACATCTCAGAAGCGGAAGTTACACCATGTAACTTGGCTGCAAGAAAGTGTTGCATTTTCATATATGGTTTTGTGTTTCTTGTGATGTAGCAATACTTTTAAATTTATAGCCTCCGTTTCAAATGAACAGCACCCACTAACAAGCCATTTGTTACTTTTACCTACATATGGAACCTTTTCACTGGCGTTGGTTCAAATGCCCGGTGTCCATCGGACTTTCATAAAATCACAAGGTGTCAAAAAGGAATGTTTATAAACTAATTTGCATTACTCATGATTTGTGACTGTGCAAGAGAGAACTCATAGCCGTATTTAGTGTGGGGGAGCAGAACGGGGAAAACTGGGAGTAGGCGTTATTATTGGCTCAATTCCACACATACCAAATGTGAATACTTATGTTCTTCCCACAAAACATTAATTTCTTCACATACTGTAGACTTTATTCTTTTACCATGTTCCAGATAGCAGACAGCTCTTGTTTTTCACTTATGTTTTCCTCTTAACAACAGTCATTAATTTACTGATACGCTGTCTATCAGAACCACATCATCTTGATTAGAGCTGTTATCCTAATCAAAAGGCTGATAATTAAGACTATCCATCTGTAGAGTTCCAAGTGCTAAGATGAGCTGAAGATCCTAATTAAGATTATTTAGGTGTTACTTAAATGCCATCATTTGATTCAGCTAATCATACCAGCAGGTACATTAGATTTGCATTAATGTTCTGCTGAAGCCAGCAGCTCTTTAAACAGATCAAAAATGTAGATTACAGGCACCATTTTCAAACATCTTTATATCAATATAACACTGAGACAATGCATTAAAGTAAATGGAATATTGGAAGAAAGAGGCAATTTTGATGTTTCTCAGTCTGCTTTATGATAATCAGTAGAGTATTTAAAATAAGTAGTTTATTTATTGAGTTTGTGTATTATAGCAGCTCAGTATTTAAGTTTTAATTTGTGCTTTGAATATAGACTATATGGATGACTTTCAATTTAAAGTGTATTTTTCTAACCTAAATGAAATGGTGCACTGTGTGGGAGTTCATTAGTTCCTGCTGATAAATTATTAGATAGGTAGTTTGCGAATAAGTTATTGGAGAAGTCATAATTCTCACCTAACAAGGAATCTATTTGAGGCTGAAATTCTCAAAGATTCATGATTTTCTGTTTAAAAGAGAGCTGTGTTAAGCTGTTTTTCCTTTTTTCTTTTTTTTTTCATTCAAAACGTGAATCATTTTTCATCAGAATTTTAGTACTTTATGATTTTATAATCAAAACAATGACGTTTCTATTTCAACTTTAACCTGGAGATCATTCAGTTTGTAGGAAAGAGATCAACTGGTACTATTGTTAGCAATGTTAAGTCAGTACAATCCAAAATCTGCATGCAGGCATGTTCTTTTTGCCTGAAGATGTAAGAGACAATACTTAATACGCCATTAGGCTAAAGCCTGTACATATGTTTCATGAGAGATTCTACCACAAAAAGCAAGGTACTAGTTCACACAGGTAATGAGTTGGATATCAAAAGAAGCTATGAGTGTGCTTCAGAGATAGGTCAGGCCCCTAGAGGAAGGTTATGATAACTGTTCTAAAAATATATATATATTATTAAATCTATTCAAAGACATGTTTAATGTAAGGTTCTGTTGTGTATCAGCAATGTATGTGTGCATAAAGCAATTTTCAAAGAAGTGAGAGACCTAAGTTCAAGGCACACTTCAGTAGTGAGACATGAACTGCATAAATGGACTGTAAAGCTATCTGGACTGACAGGCTCGATGTTGTGGTCATTAGTACAAGGTCCAATTGTCCAGTGTATATTAGGAGTATCCTTCAAAGGTTCATACCAAGGCCAATTATATTTAAGTTCCTAATTAAGGACATAGATGATGAGCTGGGGAATAGTAGAACTATTATTCTGAGGGCAGCAGTCTGGAGAAATGGGCTGATTGGAACCTCGTGAAGTTCAGCTAGGGAAAATGCAAAATGCTGCACCTGAGATGGAAAAGCCCAAGCTGACTGACTAGCAAGCACTTCTGCAGAAAAGATCTTGTGGTTCTGACGGATAAGGTGAACATGAGGCAGCGGTGTGCCCTTGAGGCAAAGAAGACCTGTCACATGGCTGTTTCAGCATGTGCTGCCCACGGGTTGTGGGAGCTGATTCATTCCGGCTGTTCAGCACTTATGAGATCACACCTGGAGTGCTGTGCCTGATTTGGGGCTCTGCAGTACAACAAAGATATGGGCACACTGGAGTCCAGTGGTAGGCCACCGAAGTGACTAATGGAGTCTGGAGTACATGATGTATGAGTAGAGACTGAGGAAGCTGAGTCTGTTCACCCATAGTAGGGTAGAGGAAGCGGACACCTGTCTGCTGTCTTCAGCTGCTTAATGGGAGGGTGTAGATGGAGCTACGCTCTCTTGGAAGTGCATTCTGCTTGGAGGAAATGCAATGGACACAAGGAAACCCCAGTCAGACACTGCAAAAACATTTCGCACTGTGAATGTCACCAAACACTCCATCCTCAGCTATATTTAGAATTTGACTGAACAAGGCCCTGGTGTGAGCTGGAGCCTCTTGGAGCAGAAATTCACTGACTCAGTCCATCAGTACAGCTCTTTTAAGACCTATAGCATGATTTAATCTCTGGAGGTGATTCATTGGGTATAGAAAGTGTCTAGGTTTAGAGGACTTTCTTTTAGATGACTGAAGTGAAAAGAATGCCATCCTTTTAGTCTCATTCTGTTTTTCAGAGTCATCCTGTTCTGGCAGGGTTTGTTTTGGAGAATAACAATTCCTCTACACAGGAACTGCTGTCCAGTCCAACTAAGCACTTCATCATGGGATTAACACAATCACATTGCTGTGTTTCCTTTAAACGAACATTATCCTGAAGATAGACTTTACCACTTAGTCCTGAAGAGCACCTGAGATTCCAGTGCTCTTTAAGAATAATGTGTTATGAGGAATGTAAAGCGCTTCTCCAATTCACAGAATACAAACACAGTTTTTAGGCATGAAAACCATCCCATGACTATAGTTTGTAGGACACATGCTTAGGATTAATCTATAAAAGTGAAGACTCAGTGCATGAGTTTTAGAATTTTTAAGGTTCTTTAAGGAAAACTGGTCTCAAGAATAATATGTCTTGGAAACAGGAAGAAAGTAGAATATGAGTGGAATGTCTAAGGAGAGAGGGTTAAGGTAATTTGGGAATCTTAACTCTACAATTTCTTGCTTTGAAATGTTAATTTTGACTTTAACTCTGAAGTTCCTGTCCCTATATTTTCCACAACTTTTGATGTTTTTGCAAAGAATTTTGCTTGCAAGATTCTGATGTTAGCCTTAATTTTATGTTAACAGATATTATTATCTAAGATATACCCAGCACCCAATAGAAGATGGATGAAAATTTTCAAAGAAATTATAGCAATTACATCAAGAGAACAAAGATATTACAGTGTATTTTAGTGGTTACATTTAAAAAGTGAATCATCTTTTAAAAAATTCCATTTTCATATTCTGTTTTATTTGCATATAAACAGACACATTCACACTGAATTTGCATAGAAATAGATGCATTCAAAACATCTTTACAGCAATCATGGAATCACAGAAGTTACAGATGCAACAGAGTTATTAGTTCTGATTATTTAAACTGGGCATCTATTTTTCTCAGAGTGATTTTTGGTACAGTTACTGATTTTACACACCATTTTTGCACCTGCAGACCCAGACCCAGACAATAGATTTAAATATTTAATTCAGATTCTGCCCATGCAGCAGGCAGTTGATGCCCAAGTTTTCTAGACTCCTCTCAGGTTAGGAGAGAATTTCTAGAGTATTCAACTTAAACAATCTATGTGATTAATTTTAGAGTCTCTGAATATTGAGAATAATGGGCAATCAACACTGATTAAAAGTATCCTTTACAGTTTCAGATCTTGCCTTACACCCAAGAAGAGGTATTCCATATCAGGAGACAATTCCAAAGATTTTGCTTTAAATATTCCAGCAGTAGGATCAGAAACACTATGCTTCAGCTACTTAAAGGGTTGCCCATGCTGAAAGCTAAGACAATTATGCCTTGCATACCGATACCTCACAGCATACAACTGTTTTCTAAATTTATGTTTAGAGATGTTAATGATGTATTTATTTTAAAATTATCTCAATGGTTGTCATTTGCTTTACATGAGAGCTCTGTAGAGAAATAGGTAACATGAGGGTCATCTTCAGACAAAAGAGGAGTCATAGGCACTGAATCATCAAGTAGATAGTATCACAACTTGTCTTTCTAGTGTTATTTTTACGGGTGGATATTTTTCTTCATACCTGGACTGAAAACAGCTTACCTATTACTAGCTAGCTGAAGATTTTACTCAATCGTCTCTTCAACTAAAAAGGCAATAAATTCTGGGATAAACAAAGCCAAACTATGAAGGAAAAGATGTTTTTTCCGCATAAGTTCTTAATACCGTCTTTGCCAATTAATAAGTTTTATAAATTGATGGAAGTCCTTCTCTCTAAACAAAGTCACGATTTTGTCCAAGGTCAAGCAAGAGCAATCTTTCTAATTTATCCATTAACAATATTACATTTACTATAAATTCTTATTTTTCTGAAGCGGATGTGCTCTGCAATAGAAACGGTGAACTGTGAAGTGCTTTATTGCGTACTCCGAGGAAACAGCATTCTCTCAAACCATTTGACCTAACAGTAGAGATTTCTTTAAATAGTGAGACTGAACCAGAAGATTCTACTAACTGGCTTTAAAGAATCTTCTAAAAATACAATATCTATTGAGTGTACCTGGCTACTTCCTAGCAAATGCCTAAAATGCTTTTAATGTTATATTTTAAGACTGCGGTTCTAAGCAATATTTCCTGTTCTGATATTTTATTCATGCTGCTAATGCTAAGTTGATTAGCTGTCACCATAATTCCTTTTTGGAACTTATTTCTTTAATTATCATTTTATCTTTCTGCAACTTTTAACAGTCTCAGGCCATAAACCTGTTATTGTTTTTACTACACTGGTGTGACAGTGGAAATTGGATACACTGCGTGTGCAAAAGTACATCTTCATGTGGAAAACTGCAGAATGAGGACCTTCAAACATAAATTTACGGAATACATCTGTGTAACACTTAAGAAAATGGACTCAAACGTGATGGAAGTACATAAAAATAAGAATGTAAGAAATGTTCTTGGAGTCGGAGTAATCATCCTCTTAGTCCTGCTTCCAGTAATGTCAGTGGGATATGCCATTTCAAAACAGCATACAAGCCTGGCTACTGCAGTCCATTTCCCTTGTAAACTCTATTATCCATAGTCATTAAATTAGGGATGTTATAAGGTACATTCCTATGCATTCGCTTTAATATCTGTCTATGGACCTGCTACCTATGAATTCTTCTAATCCACTTTAGAACCTGCTGATATAGTCTTCACCCACAAACTGCTATAATAATAAATTCCAGGATTGTGTTGCCTAATGTTTTAAGTACTTTTTTCATCTGTTTATCTTGTACTAGCTTTAGTGAAAGCTACCAATGTCCAGTACTGTGGGACTTGGCAAATAACAGTTCTGTATTCATCTTATCTAGTCATCTTATTTTTTCTAAATCTTACTAACATACATTCTTAGCTTTCTCCTTTTCAAATTTGAGTCCTAACCTTTTCAAATTCACCTTAAAAAGTATCTGTTTTGTTCCCTTATTTGTTTAAGTTGGCCTTCTCTGTACCTTCTTTAACTCTACTGAGTCTTGATGGACAAAAGCAGCTCTTAGTAAATGCTGATATAAACATTTACATATTTTGTAAAACAAACAACTTGAAATTTCCAAATAATATAAAATACATTAATCAGAATTCATAGTTTGTTCAATCAAATAATTTAACTACAATTTGTTGGGATGAGGAGATGATGACCATTTGCAAGCTGAAGGGAACAAGCCCTTCCTATAAATTACATATTATTCTAAGAAAACTAAACTCAAATCTGGAAAAGTTTGAGGGGTCAGATCTATTAGGGAGTTCTGAATCCAGCAACCTGAGAGGTAAGGCTGCAGCAGCTCCATGCCCCTGCATCCAGCCAGTAGGGAGGCTGAGAAAGTATTCCTGATAGGCACACCACGAATACACTTATACAATGCACATACACTATATATACAGCCAGCCGTGCAGATCAACATATGCAGAAACATACAGCAGAAACAGCTTCATCCTCTCTGGCTGATCAGTGTGAAGGTCTGTTAATAGAAATATAAATGTTTATACAGTGCAGATCCCTTCAGTAGCTGGCCTTAGACACTCCGTCTCCCCAGTTGCTAGCATCTGGACATACGAGCTGCCGAGACTACACCCCAGTTCAGTTGCTGGTACAGACCAACACACACACACAGAGAATAAAGTCACCTCACCCAGAAAAATGGTTATGAGTGGTATTTAATAAGAAAGCAGAACAAACTGTGCTGGTCAGGTACAGGACATGGCCAGACAAGTGTGTTTACCAGGCACCTGTCTTTATGTGTCTGCCTCTTTTATCCCTTTATCTATTTTACACCTGTTCCTCCTAAACCACCTTGATACTTCTCTTTCCCCATGTTTGGTTCATCTGCTAAACATCCACAAATAAGCGTTGCACAATCCCAAAATATTTTTCCCGTGCATGCTATTATATGTCTCATACCTATACAGGCAGTAACACCCCTCCATCCAAAAGATGCTCCAGAGAGCTGCTGCAGATGACTCATAGTGCTCCAGCCCACAGAACTGGAGGCTCCCCTGAGACAGCTCCAGGAGGGAACAGGTTGGGGTCTTGTGTCTCTGGCTGGATTATTGGGTCTCCTCATCTGCTGTCACGCCTTTCTTCTTCTCCATGTGTGTGGAGGAGCCTTTGATAGGCTGGTGGCTTTCCTATGTGCATGCAGGACCCTTTAATGGGCTGATGGCTCTCCTGTGGTGGGTATGGGATTAGCCAGGGCAGGGTTCTATTATGGCTCCCCACTTGCCCTTGTTCCTCTGCACTTTGTGTGTGTGGAGGACAGCTTTTTATTAACATAGCCTAGCAAGAACCTTAAAGATTTTCTTGCACCACAGAAATGTAAGATTTTTAGGTGCCAAAATATATTTTGGTGATCCCTCACCACCTGTAACGAGTCTGAAATTCTGGAGTCAGCACTCCTCAAATTTCATGGACCTTGCTCTGTGCCAGTAATATTTCTGAATGTCGTAAGTAACTATATTTAAAACCTTTGCAAATGAAAAAAGAATACTCTCATCACCCATCTTTTTAATAAATATTCTTCAATTAGGTTACCATCAGAGCAAAGCTTCATTATGCACCTAAAAACCTCAACTTGCTACTGCCAGCTATAACGCAGATAAGTTTTCTAAATCAGTTCTAAGGCATGTCAAATACTTGCTGACAGCTCATCATATTCTGTGATAGTTCATTAAAGTACAGAGGAAAAAAATGCCCATAAATAAAGGTACATAGTTGGGTTTGGTTTTATATTTTTTTAGTTAGTAACATAGTATTGCCCTTACTATTGTGGACTTACCAGCATAAGACAAATATATTAAAGATACTTGAGATATTAATTTTCCTGTTATTCAAGTGTTTTTGGTAAACATTCATGGTGCAGTTTATTTGCAGAAAGTGGAAAACCGGTTAAATCTGTTGAGATCTCCAAGAAGAATATTCTGGTAGTCCTTAGTTATCTAACTCTCAAAAGGATCATTTGCACTAGGGAAAAAAACAAACAACAAAAAAAGCTTTAGCAAGTTTGAAGTAGGCTAAGTTTAGACCAGTGAGGACATGTGAACTAAACAATGACATTATAGTGCCTTGATATTTTGTAGTGTTTGTGATATGCTTTTTCCCTTCATCCCTGTTCTTCATCAGATTGAAATAAAGATGAAACTTAATAATTCAGTTCCCTACATAGTTTATTCTATCATGTTCCAAACTAATACCTTTCTCCATGTGTTTATTACTGAGTTATCATTTAGCAGAATCTGTTTTACTGATATTTTTAGAATTTCAGACTTCACAGGCTTCTTCAACATGGTACTACAATTACAAAGCCCATTAGAGAGAATATAATTGCTGTTAGTGCACAATGTTTGTAATATATATTAGGCATCAGATTACCAAAAGGCATACATATTTAATGAACTAACTCTGAATACAAAGTTACTAATGATTAATAGCCTGAAAGGACACAAAAAGCAATATGCATTTTTCCCAAGCCATTATATGCTGCCAAACAGATTTCAGAAATTATGGGTGAGGAAGTAATCTGATGGGGCAGTGAAAGTCAAAGGAGGGAAACATAACATTCCATGAAATTATATATCAAAAAAGATATTCTGTGCAGTACAATTTCAACACTAGATTACCCAGAACCTTTTAAGAATAGCAGTGTAATGCTTTTAGTTATACTTACGATAATTGTCTGCATGTTCTTAAGGACATTTCTTTACAGGCTTAGTGCAGAGCTGTATTAAGTGCAGAGCAGGAAAAGCACTGTTAGGGTACTCAGCGTGGGGTACCCAACTGTCATAGGGTCTAACTTCAATCTGCTTAAATTCTGAATGGGGAGAGTAAAAATCCAGTGTTATATCCCTTCTAAAGGCTACACATTAGAAAAGGATTAGGCTTGATGACTGCTGAGGGCGACAGTTAAATCATGCATGGTCTGTTCCTCTCCTTACCCAAAACCGAACACACTTAAATAAGCTAAGATCCTGATAGCATGAGCAATGAGTAACCAGTGCTGGTCCTCCATTTGAATCCCTCGGTGGCCAGTGGCTTTTGATCCTCTCTATTCTTTGCTGACATTATTTCAGGGGTTGGAGTGGGGAATAAAATTAAAAAATTGCAGTGAGAACAAGAGTTTGTTTTCAGGAAACTCTTTTATTGAAAACAAGGACTATCTTGAACAAAACTAAATGGTGGGATGGATAGAATATTCAATGGTGTGTCACAGCTGGATACAAAGACACTTGGACTGTGTTTCATCTAAGTCCCTGTGGCACTGGACTAGACTATGAGTTTCTGATGGTGCCATTTCACAGGCACTAACCCATTTGTGATGCTGTTCAGCATTCATATGGAGTGGCTGGGAAAGTGTATTAAATATGAAATACTGGAATAACTGCTTAAATACAGTGATATTGCATGGTTTTTAAGTACATGTACAGTTCCTGACTAGCAGCTGCTGACAGGAGAAATCTATCATTTGCATACACCAGGTTATTTCACAAAACAAGAAAGACATAAAAAAATGATCTTCATAGTTCTGGAAAGTCCATTACCTAAAGCCACTCATATAATACACTAATGAAAAGGGTCATTACAGGAGAGACATAAACAGTTGTAGAAAGCTAATCTCCTATCTAAGGAGAAACAGGTCTAATATACTTGATATGGAGCAAATGTAAACAAAGAAGTCTGGCCTTCAGTCTTATGTGTTATAGGGTAACTAGAGTGAGGTGCAACAAAGATTACAAAGCAATTAATAATTGTGACTTGAGAAAACAGCAACTCCGCCTGGTTGCCAGAGTTATATATTTGTTCTCTGTGCACAGGAAGGAGTTCTGTCAGGTGATCTCTTAATCAAAGTGACAGGTCCTGCTTCCCTTCTCCTTGCTGACATTAATGTTGATGCATTTCTATTTCGGTATTTCATGTGTTTCTGCATGTCACAGATAAAAGTCTGCCCACAAATGTGGGGCTTTTTCTTGCATATCATCTGGGTGATAAGCAGCTAGATTTTTGCACAGGGAAAGATGATTCTTTTTGGTAGTATGTAAGATAAATGAGGAAAAAAAGTAAGCACTAGTGAAGGGTTCTTTGTTTCTAAGCAGATGTTCCATTGACCGTGTAACCAAATATAAATAAATAAATAAATAAAGGAAATTCTTTCATTTACCACTATGTCAATTTTAATGACAGAGGGAGATGTAACATTTGCCTTTATATGCTATGACCAGCACTGGATGAATCATTACCTTTTTCAAGGCTGCTCTAACATTTCAAAATATAGCAATTATTATTTTTTGAGGTCTTTTTATTTTATCTTTCTTCCCTTGTAGGTGCACATGTATAACATACATAGCAAGTATAATTCAGGTGTAAGATAAAAGTGAATGAAATGTCAAAAATTGAAGTATTAATATTACTATGATGTGGAATACTAAACAATAATTTATGGGAGAACAGAATAGCAGAATATTAAGTATTATATAGTTTCAGGTAAAACTGTTGAAATAAGGGATGCTTTACTTTTATACAAAACAGCACACACACACACACATACATACAAACAGAGAGAGAGTGTGAAAGAGCAATAGATACCATGCTGAAATGGCTTGACTGCAGTATGCTTGAGTATCACAGATTCGTAGAGGTTAGAGGTGGAGATCTGTTAGGTCAAGGAATCAGTTTCTCTGTCAAACTAGATTGCTGCTTATTATACATTCTGCAGTAATCTGCCACAATACCCCACCCCACATCATTGCCTGGAATTTTCCAGGAAGTAGATTAGATCCCACAAAATAAATATTTTTCTAATGCATTTGAGAACAGGAGGCTGAGTTTTTGCACTTTCATGTGTCATAAATGTTTAGAATTGTTCCTTTCACAACAAATCATGAAAAAGGATGGCACGCAACACAGGTAAAATTGGATTGCAAGGCGAATGAAGCGCAAGATATTATGGCAAGACATGTGCAAAAAAGTTGCAAAAACCTTTTGATTAGCTGAGTTCCATACCAGAAATATGAAAAACACAGGGCAGCAAAAAGGAAGAAATCACAAGTGGCAAAATATTTTTAACATCTTGTGGGTTTTATTTTAGCACCAAATAAATGCCTCACACCCTGTTCTTATCCAACAGTCGTCTGTGGGACCAGTGAGATTTTATACAGAGAAAGTATAACTAGGAAATTATTTCATGTATATGTATCTCTTCTTAATTAAGAACACCTCAGGGCAACACGAAGTGGCAACTATAGCCAACCAGCTCTCTATAGATCATTGCTTAACATTTTGCTGATGAGAGTAATCCTGTGGATAACTGCTGCAGTAGAATTTATGCACTGTGACGCACTAAAATAGTTAAAAATTTATTTTATTAATCATATCTATCCATGTATCTACTTACATATTTATCTACTTATCTGTATTGGCATAGGTTTCTCTTGATACAGATGGATGGATAGATAGAAAGAAAAGAGAATAACATAGACTACCTTGTTCTATGTGCAAATTATTTATGAATGACAAACCACTAAAACATGGCTTATTCACCATCATAAAGGGATAAAGAAGTGTGATGCATCCTCCTTCATCCCTAACTTGCCAAAATTAAAAAATTGAATTTATAGATTAATGAATATTTTTATATTTTGTTCTACAATAATATATGCTGCTAGTGCATGTGATAGTAACATATATTATTATGCATTATTTATATATTCTGGGCGTACTTGCATATCTCCCCTTTTATGCATCTAGAGTGAAGAATGGTTGGCATGGATATAAATGAACCGAGGAATGTAAACTATTCAAGTGTAAAGCTGAACTGACCCAAAGCAATGAAAGAGGCAGATAGGGTGATTCCTGGAGTCAAAACATCATATCGAGTTGGGCAAAATAATTGAAAACTTCCTCAAGAATTAGAATTTTGATTAAAGTAATTGTTTAAAATTCTTGAAATTGTGAAAATTTAAACAAACATTTTCTTTGAAGGGTTGCAATGAGAGGTTTAAAAGAAACCTCTTTAGAGGTTTAGAAATTAGTTTTGGTATTTTCATTTGTTACACCTGGATGCATTAATACAATCAAAAGGAGTAAATTATTTTAAAAAATGCATTCATTAGAGTGGATATTTTGGATTCTTTTATTTTAAGAATAAACCAGATTGTTGGCCTTTTCTCCTGAAAAAGAATGGGTGAATAAAATCTTAAAAAATCCCCATTGCTCTGATTATTCATAATAAAACTCTGTAGTTGTCTCTATTGTATGTGATACATTTCCAAAGTACTCTATAAAAAAGGAAATTCAGCTTTACTATTTCCATGATGTATATTTTGGCAAGATATAATCAATGATCCATAGAGTAGCACTATATAGAAAACAAGGCGTTCTTAAAGTGGAAAAGCTGACCTGAAAAGTAGGGTTAAAAGTCACTTTTATCTCCATTTTCTTTCCTCTTCAGAAAATGGCTCGTCCTCTTATCTGATTGATAACATTTGCCGTTTTGACCCTAGTGGCAAATTAGTCCATGTGGTTATTATCATTATAGTGAAATATTTCTGTTTCTATCCATTGTTTACTTTTCATTTCCTGGTTAAACTTTGTTCCCTCTACTTTTAACCCCTAAACAATACAAGTGTTTTATCCTGTTGTAGTCTACCACTCGTATAGAATGAAATACAACTCTCATCTCAAAGTTTCCTTTTTTCACTATTGCTGTTTTGCATCTTCTCTTGCACATGAGAGTTCATGTATTCAGATGCCTCTAAACCCAGCCCTGTGACCATATATGATTGGATCAGTGGAAATGGATTCAAATAAAAATGTCAGCTGAAGGGGGGTCCTAATAATAAAAGGATTTCTTAATTAAGACTTTAAGGGCTAAACCCCTTCATATTAGAATGTGATCGCAGCACAGTAGTAGGTAGAAACAGTCCAGAACTAAGAGAAACTAATTTACTTCTTTTTGACACTTTTTGCAAGAACTGTTTTATGTTTAGGTGAAAATTAGCAATGAAATCCCATACTGAACATATGCATTGGATTGGTGCAGTCCAATTTCTTGCTGTACGCCATACTTACTAGGAGATATTTGAAGCTGGAATTGTCCTTTGTTCTCAATTTTCTAATGACAGTTTTTAATGTGACAGGGAAATATTTTTTTTTTAATAAAATTGTTCATCTTTGAAAGCTGCATTTAAGATTGAGAATGATTTATAACTTTATCTAAACACAAATTTAAACAAAATTCTTTAGCCTATCAGTTTTTTAAACCTGCAGCCTACCAGCTAAAATATTCACACACTTAAAAGAAGAGCTAGAGCAAGACCTTTTTTTCAATAGGTTGTTTTTCAGCGCCTTCTGGTTTTAAGTTTATATTAACTGGGGTTTTATCCATCTCATTTGAAATACTGTCAGCATTAGGTAATTTCTAACCTACACAGGTTGTTTTAGTTATCTCTCTGAAATCTGCTGCTGCAGGTACAATGTGTTTCTAGTTCTGCAGTGATCATATATGGATCATTGAATTTAGTGCTTACCGTCGCAGTACCACGTGCTGGCTAGGGAGCTATCTATTGCCAGATAATGTTCATTACCAGGCAAGTGGCATTCATGAGCTGATGCCTGCCTCAGAAGGCACCTACAGCCATTTGGGATTCATAACATTTCTTTTTGGGATAGTCTGTGGGGGTGGAAATAAGGAGGAGGCTTCCTCCTTCGTCATAGTGAAACCTGTGGTTGGAGCCCAGGAAGTGTGGCATGGAGTCTAGCGGGAGGAGGAGTGAAATGACCACTTTGCTTTTCTGGGAGAAGTCTTACTTCTGGACTTCAGAATAATCTGACAAAGCTGTGCAGACGGAATCATGAGCTGAGTTGGTGAGTGAGTAATTAAAAAAAAAAAAGTAAGAAATACCCAGACCAGTCACATTAGGCATTAAGCTTTAGGCAAAAATATTTTCAGCATTGGTTGAGTTATTTTCAAGACTCTGGCATCTCAGATTGCTGTCTTTGATCAGTGTCTTCATAACCTGAAATAAACAAAACCATTCATTGCTAAGTTATTACTAATAAATACTTATAGAGTTTATATTTTCCAATTAATTTAAATATATTTTGCACCTACCACATATGTATGGATATTTCATTGACACTTCAACTGTGAACATATGTTGAATGAAATAATCTATTCCTTTTATGCCTTGATGATAAATTTCCCTAAAACACGTTAATCTACAGATTTAGAGGACCTTTGTATTCTAGAGTATTTTTATTAAACCTGTAATGTTCATTATGCCCTCTGTGAAACCTATTTTGCAAATTATTCATATAGACTAAAACAAAGCAAGCACGAGCTTTTAACAGTCTTTTACCTGTTTTATTCTTTTCTTTCTTTTTTCTTCTTTCTTCTTTCTTCTTTCTTCTTTCTTCTTTCTTCTTTCTTCTTTCTTCTTTCTTCTTTCTTCTTTCTTCTTTCTTCTTTCTTCTTTCTTCTTTCTTTTCTTTTTTTTTCTTCTTTTTCCTGTTTTCTTTTTCCTTTTTTTTTTTTTCTTTTTTTTTTTTTTTTTTTTTTTTGCTCTTGTTTTTTTTTTTTCATTTCTTATTTTCATATAGTACTTGAGCTAGGTTGTTCACATATCTGTACAGGTCCAGCAAAGACACTGTTGCTAGAAGTACCTCTGCTTTGGCTTCTCAACACATTTCAGTCTTGACCTAGAAAGATCACTTCCACAGGTCAGAGTGGAGTGCAGCCTTCATGTCCATGCAGCCCCTTCATCGCTGTTAAGATTGACAACAGCAGCAACAATTGTGAGGGTGCCTTTTTGATGTGGGCTACTGTCCAATAAGCATAAAAAGGAAGCCTTCAGCTTATTTCACACAGGTCACTAAGCCATATAATACTGACAACTTTTGGTTGCCATTGACCTTGACTAAATTTGAAATAATGACCCAGAGGTGAAGGGGTCCATATCCCATTACCATCACCTAAAGTCACTCAGAGCTTCATGACAATAACATCTTTGAAGACCTTCTAATTTGCTTGAGCATGAGTTTCCCCTCTTAAACCTGTGCTGAATGACTCTAATCAAATTACGCTAGTTCTTGTTATTGCTTCAATAATATCTTAAAATCCTCTGGAACTTCTTCCAGTGTTTTCTATTACTCTCTTCCTCCCCCAGCAGCCAATGCGAAAGTGAGTTATACTTGATAGCTGTTTTTGTGACCCTTTCAGTATTTTGATTTCCAATTACTGGCTTTTGTGAATCAACCCTGCAATCAGAGAATATCCTAAAACACCAATCAATTACTAGCTTTTATTTAATTGTAATGTGTCTACTGCCTAGAACTATGTTAAGGGCCCCAAATTCGATATCAAAAGAAGGGAAATACAGCCACAAAACACTTTTCAGAGGCTGGATTGGATATGTACCAATCGATTTTATTCTTTACTAACACACATTTAATTAACCATTTGTTACCTTAAGTCTCATTTCATTATATTGCTTATTTCTTATCCATGGTAACATATGAAAGCTGTTCCTGGTGCCTTAATGATAAATAGGAGAGATTTTGATTCCTAACACTTCCAATTGCACCTATTCTGCTACACAGATGGTAAAATGTGCATGAAATAATATTTTTCATAAACACTATACCCACTTTCAACAGAGTCAGTCCTAGGCTTTCAGAGAAACACTGAAACTGATTAGTATCCAAGAGACAGCACAACCGGTAAAAGGAATCACTCACCATTAGAGAGTATACCACAGGGTATAGCTGAGTATACTATTTCCCAAACTCACTCAATGGACTATTGAACATGTAATGACAAAGTCCCCATTAAAGTCTGATGTAGTTTCATGGATTACACAATGCTGATTTGAAGTTAGATATTTGGAACAGAAAAGAGCTTTTCTATTACATGAGGGTAGCAGACTTTCTTGGTGATACTGCAGACTTCTGTGAGCATATTACTGGTATCCCCAGCTCAATAGCTGATACATGTTGGTAGTCCTTTTTATAGTAAAGCCATTCTGGAGGTCCTGAAAAGCCGCCTCAAAAAAGCCCATGGTTAAGATGTTAACACATAAAGCAGGAAATTGAAGCTCCAGTCCCGTACCTGAATCAGACAGTCCAGCTCTTGAACATGGACCAATCCTCTGATTTACCAAAGGGTTATTTGCTGTTTGGGAATGCTCCAACTCTCTCCACCTATACACCTACACGGAAATTCTAGCTTGAACATGAGAAAACTTTTTTTCTGAAGTTTTCATGAATGCTAGATATGCCCCCTGTCTCCAAACCCTGTAAGTTTCTGTGTTAAAATACTATGTTAAGCACTCATTTAAACAGCAAGCTCTTTTCTAGAAAACATCCTTTTGACACCTAACAGAAATGAAAACTCTTTCTAGATAAGTCTACATAACTAACGTGGGTATTGATCTTCAAACAAAGCTGTCTTCAAGAAAAAAACAGGCCCCACCACCTGCCTGGGCCATTAATAAACTTGGTCTATTTAGAGGACTGGAAAAGGTTGAAAAATCTTTACATAAAGTTCTCTGCCAATTCTCTCAGCACTTTTATTAATACTGCAATTGAAGCAACATCAGCTAAGGAGAATATGGCCTTTAAGTTATGTGGGAAAAAAAAAAAATTATTAATTCCAGTGGGTTTAATTTGCTTTTTTAAAGCCGTAAGTTAATATTTTCATTCACTGTTATTGCTGAATGGCAAGATAGAAAAGACAAATTGTTTTGAGGATGACTGTTACTTGCACAGCGTGGATTTATTGATGAGTCCTTCCAAATTTTGAAAATGTCCAAGGAAGAACTCTACTTAATGAAATCCAAATCATACATACAGATTTTTCTCTTACCTTGATTCTGACAAGGCAAGTGAAGCTATGAAAGCTACCTTTGACAACCTTTATAAGGCTTGTATTACATTTAAAACCTTCTGCCTTTGGCATTGAGCCTGCTTGAACTTTGCTTAGCAATTTATCTTTAATGTAAAACTGACACACGCATGAAATGAATCTGGGATACCAACTCATTGATCTGGATCTCGCAATATATTACAGGTGCACATCATTAGGAAATAAACACTGCCGCTGAAATAATTATGTAATTCAAGGGACAGTAAAATATTTCCATCCACACTTAACGTTTTTCTTTGTATTTCATACTTTACACTCTTCCTTTAGCTACTGTATTTATGACAATGATTTTCAAATATTTTTTCCCCATGTTTCAGTTGCTGTGTAGTTTCATGGCTGGATTGAAATTTGACACTAATTATGCCTTCCATTATAAATTAATTGCTCATATGTGGCACTGACTTAAGAAAAGACCCAGCATTTCAACTTTGTAATATTACTAACCAGTTCCTTGAAGTTATGATGGACCGACTGACTCTACTTGCTCCTTTTTAGCAGTCACAAATTTAGTTTTTCATCAACTGTTGAACTTTTAGATACATTTTCTTAAGAATAATTCTGTCCTCTGAATGAGTGAAGTAAGATTTTGGATGTTCTTTGATTGAGAAAGAGCTGTTTTTCCTCTTTTTGCAATGAGACATTGTTTATAAAAGATTGCATTCCTGGCAACACTGAAGTAGAAGGTACTCATGGTATTGGCTGCTTGCTGCTGGGGAGAAATCTTAACAGTGAAGAAAATACAAAAAGCAAACACAGAAAATAACCTACAGAAATGGTGAGAGATGGGATTGTCTGTTAGTCAAGGCTGTTTTTTCCATACATGGACGGTTTTCTGCAGGGCTGACAAATGATCGATATTCCAGTCCTTTCCCTAAACAACTGCTTTTGTGCTAAGGAAGTCCTTCAGTATCATCACATAAAGCTCAAAGGAGTGAAGGAGAAATCTTCAAAACACCCACACTGTCCTGGTTTCAGCCAGGATAGAGTTAATATTTTTTTCCTAGTGGTTGCTGTGTTTCAGATTTGGTATGAAAGCAATGTCAATAATGCATATTGTTTTAGTTGTTGCCAGGTGATGTTTATATTTTTCAAGACTTTTTTCAGCTTCCCATAGAAACTGAGAAGGAACATAGACAGAATGACAGAATGGCCAATGGAATATTCCATATCATAGACGTCATGCTCACTATACAAATGGGGTTGGCCGGGGGTCAGGAATTCACGATCACTGCTTGGGACAGTGCCAATTCATTGGGTAGTGAGAGTGACTTGTGTCATTATTATCATTGTTATTATTGTTATTTTTCTTTTCTGCTATTGTTTCTATCAAACTGTCTTCATTTTAACCCACAAGCTTTTTTCCTTTCCCTTTCCCCTTCTTTCCTCCCTCTTCTCCCTGACCTTCTGGAGGAAGCAGAGGCTGCACGAGAGGCTGCATGGTCCCAGCTGCCAGCTGGGATTAAACCACAACACACACAAATGGCAGAACAGTCTCAGAAGTTTGAGTGTTTAAAAGCTGTCAGATAGCAACAATAAATGCAGATAATCAGTATTGATTATTTTGGAGTTCTGTGAATTCTGTACTACTGTCCATAAATAAGTATCCCATGTTCTGAAACCAGTGCCCTCCAAATGTGCAGTTCAGTCACACAAATAACCTCCTTAACCTTTGACATCAGGTAACAAGAGGAAAGGTATTTTCTGACCACCGTGAAGTGGATCAATATCAAACTTATTTTAGTTATGCAAAAATCTTTGGATAAAAATATAATTCAGTGCATGTTCAGTTGATTTCCTTACAAAATCAGTATCCTCAGTGGTGATACTGATCTATCCAATCAAGTTTTCCTTTGTCATTTGCATATTTTTCTACTATAAATAGTTTGAACATCTGCAGCAGTAATTTATAAGCCTCATATTTATACTATTATTTATAGTACTTTTATTAGTTTAGCACCAGTACTTTTAAAAAGAATAAACTGAGATGCACTGGAGAACTTAGAAAGTAAGCAAGTCGTACCAAAAATATGGTTGACCAAAAGGAGAGAGCACAAAGTAGTAAGGAAAGCATGAGAAGCAATGGACCGTAGTTTATCTCTACAGAAGTAATATAGCAAAGTACTAAACATCTTTTTTTAATAGTGGAAATGCAATTGTGTTTCATTATAATATTAAAATTAGATCTTGAGGTTTGATTTTTTTCCTGCATTTCCCCCTCTTTTATTTCTATTTTTTTAAAAAATTACAAGGAATCCCTGTACTCATGACAGTCCTATTTTTGCTTGTCCTTCACCACTGGCTCTCTGAAAAGCACTGTATCTGAATCTCTGTTGCTTTAAAAAGTTGTTTCTTACATCAAAATGACAGCGTAAATATCTCAGACAACCATGATTTAGAAGGTTTAAAAAAAATAAAACGGGAAGGGAAGGGAAGGGAAGGGAAGGGAAGGGAAGGGA
>VFFE01007186.1:1543345-1606478 GCA_008921705.1 Burhinus oedicnemus
AAAAAAAAGAGAATAAAATCAGGACTTCTATATCTTCTTTGTAATTGATCACACATTGCAGAGTAAAATATGTGAGTCTATCCCTAGCTGTCTAAACTAAGTAAATTTATTCCACTCATCTGATTTGAAAAATACATGCTTCTGTGATATTTTAAATACTAAAAACTTTCAATTTACTTGTCAAGAGTGAACAAACCAAGAGATTGCTGAAAATAGTGCAATAAAATTTTACCGAATAAATCTTAAGGTAGCCTGCTATTTTGATACTGAAGGTAAAATTAAATAAGATTATAGCATATTATGTTCTCCTATTTGATGACTGCAGACAGTTTTAACTTTCTTATGTGTTATATAATGAATAAGTAAGTTAAGGTTAGTATAAACTGGTAAGACAAGCTTTACAGCACGGGCCGTCAAGCTGTTCAGGAGCTGGACTTAATAGTTCGTAATAGACTGCTTCTCCACCCATTCATGTTTGAGTATTAACATTGCTGGTTCATTCATCCTCCCACCTCTTTTCTAAACTCACAGGAGAAAAGACAGATTTCTTGTCATGTCTATAAAATTAACAAAACTCATCTTTCAAAGGGCAAATTTTCACTTTATGATCTATCATATGACTTTATTATGATCTATCATGTGACAGTTAAAGACAATGTTCACAGAAAAAAAGACTTTCATAATCAGAATAGCATTTAAAATTCCATAGAGATGTATGTATAGATTTGATAAAAAATGTTGGATAGCTTAAAAATAATACTGAAAATGGGGAAAGTTCTTGCCTCAGATGTGCAAGGATTAGTACCGGGGAAGAGAGCTTGTGTTCATGGGTGTGGTGACAGTGTGCTCTGCTCTGCTTGTTCATAGCCTTGGAACAATCTCTTCATAAAGGGGAAAAGCCAAAGAATGCCTCCAACTGTATTGTGGAAAATGTAAAGGATGATTAGAGAAAAACATGGGTTAGGTAAAAAAAAACCAAAAACCCCCAAAACCCAGTATCTCTCTAATTCACTAGATGCAATGGCTAGGAGAAAACAATTCAATTTCACAAAAAATTTCCATGTCTGTAAATATATTTTGAAGGGAACTGTCTTGAAAAATCTATTTTGCAAGGAAATAAGAGTAGGAAAGGATGGGAAAAGGATTTTAAAAAAAAAAAAAGCAGTAAGTGTTTGTGAAGTGTTTTGGCTCCCAAATAGCATATTCAATCAAAAGCATCTGACAACCTCCACATTGGAATCTTCTGCTTGTCAGCGAGAGTACTGTGAAAAAGAGAACAGTTAGTATAATCACTTCAGACTTTCAGAAGGTCCCTCCTGATGTTCAGTTAAAGAAGTCTGGTGTTATCATTTTGTTCCATGAGCAAAGCCTAGTAAAGATCACAAACTTCATGTCTAAGTGCAAGCTTAAAAGCACAGGCTGAAGACATGGAGACTTGGAATCCATTCAGTTTTTTGGTTTGGGGTTTTGCTGTTTTGTGGGTTTTTTTAACTGAGTAAGGAAGGTAATGCATTTCAAAAGAAAGAAGTAATACAATGATTACTATACAGACTCAACTGATACAGTTACATCCTTGTTTCATAGTTGTGTCTATAGTTGTTCATCACTATCTTATAATGTAATGTATTAAGTAAATATTACTATATTGGGAAAGGTAAATACAGGGGAAAAGGGAATATATTTACAGACAACATGATTTTTTTATTTATATTACTCAAGATCAGAGAAGAATTACTACAACATTGAGAGGATGTAGACAAAGTAAGAGAATAACACAACAATAGGAGACATTTAATACTGACAATGTGAGTCAAAAACATACACTGCTGGTCCTTCACTGTGATCCATTTGAGAACTGGAACTGACAGTATGAGTATGTGTCAAAATGAATTAGCACAAATGAAGATTGATATAGGAAAAAAAAGAAGGAAACAGTATAATTAGTTTCTGTAATACTTCTTCAGCTGAAATACTGAATTTCATTTAAGTCAGCCCAGTTCAAACGTATTAGAGTTTTGATTTCTTTTATGAGTATTTTTTGAAGAAAAGGATTAGGACAAAAAAAGCTTCGCTGTGAAAACACTGGTCTTATTTACTCAGCAGTGCACAATAATAAAAAGTAACATACGGAGGCATATCAACTAATGGATGGTATAAGTTACAGTAAGGTAGATAATGATTTCTTACTCGCTATATAAAGTATAATGTAAGATCATAGAGACATAAATTGAAGTAAAAAGTAAAACAATTAAACATTCTGCCAAATATTATATCCTTTTAATTAACTTGTATTAATCATTACCACAAATTACTCGAGGCCATGAAACTAAAAAAAGTAAAATTAATATTTATATGGTTAACGAGAACATCTATAGTTCCATTAGACAGGCTTATATATTCATACATGTATGCCTTCATGTTTTAGGGAATAAATGAATGCAAAGTATATGGAGCAGAATAAGTTTTCTATGTGGTGGTTATATTCACACCATTCTAACCAATATGTGGTCCTGGTTCTGGTCTCAGTGAAGGCAGAAAATACAAATATGGACCAATTACTGATTTAGTTTCATAGAGGTTTTCCAAAACATTGGATGTCCATAGTAGACCTGTTAAGGCCTTTTTAAAAAATATATATACTGGTAACAGTTAGGGGTGATTAGTAACGGATTGATAACAACTTCACTATTTGAAGTGAAGCACATCTGACTACACTTATATGTCTACAGCATAGACAAGCTGAGCTGGACATTTAAAGTTCATTTTATAGAGAGAAACAAATGCTTTAATGGCATTATAGATCCTCTCCTAAGACACTTCTAATAGGCCCAACAGAGCTGTTGTGATCCTCAAGTCCAGGATCCTGAGAGAACTAGCAGGTGTAGTTGCCAAGCTGCTCTCCATCATATTTGAAAAGTCATGGGAGTCAGGTGAAGTACCCAGTGACTGGAAGATGAGAAACATCACACTCATTTTTAAAAAGAGTAAAAAGGACAACCCTGGCAACTACTGGCCAGTCAGCCTCACCTCGATGCCAAGTAAGAATGTGGAACAGAACCTCTTGGAAGATATATTAGGGCATATGGATGACAAGGGGGTGACTGGAGAGAGCCAAAATAACCTCACCAAAGGCAAATCATGCCTGACTAAAACAGTGGCTTTCTACAATGGAGTGACTGTGTTGGTGGATAAGGGACTTCTGCAAGGCCTTTGACATGGTCCCACACAACATCCTTGTGTCTAAATTGGAGAAATATAGATTTGATGGATGGACTATTCAATGGCAAAGGAGTTGGCTGGATGGTCACATCCAAAGAATTGCAGTCAATTGCTCAATGCCCAAATGGATATCAGTAACAACTCGTGTCCCTCAGCTGTCTGTATTAGGACTGGTACTTTTCAATATCTATATTAATGACATAAATAGTGGGACTGAGTGCACTCTCAGCAAGTTTGAAGATGACGCCCAACTGAGTGGTGCAGTGGGAAGGGATGCCATCCAGAGGGACTTTGACAGGTTGAGGGAGGTGATTCTCCCCCTCTACTCCGCTTTGATGAGACTCCACCTGGAGTACTGCATCCAGCTCTGAGGTCCCCAGCACAAGAAATACATGGACCTGTCGAGCTGATTGAAAGGAAGGCCACAAAAATGGTCAGATGCCTGGAGCACCTCTGCTATGAGGACAGGCTGAGAGAGTTGGGGTTGTTCAGCCTGGAGAAGAGAAGGCTTCAAGGAGGCCTTATTGTGGCCTTTCAATACTTAAAGGGGGCTTATGAGAAAGATAGACATGTTTTTCCAGGGCTTGTAGTGATAGGACAAGGAGTAACAGTTTTAAACTAAACGGGGTAGATTTAGAGTGGAAATAATGAAAACATTTTTTTACAATGGGAGTGGTGAGACATTGGAACAGGTTGCCCAGAGAGGCTGTGGATGCTCCATCATTGGAAGCGTTCAAGGTCAGGTTGGATAGGGCTGTGAGGAATCTGATCTAATGAAAGATGTCTGTGCCCACAGTAGGGGAGGTGCAACTAGATGATCTTTAAAGGCCCTTCCAGCCAAAACTATTGTACGATTCTATGATTTTATTTAATCCATCCAAAAATGGTAATAGAGTACTATAGCGTTGTTTTGATGTTACATTGTGATAATGAGACAGCAGCCAAAGACAAATACTACAACTGTAACATGGGAGTGCTGTGTCCAATTTTTCTTTCTCTTACTTGCATTCATTCTTCTAAGAGAGGATTTTTAAGGATTTTATGTAAATAAAATAAGATATTTGAATTCTTGTCTTTCCCAGTGCTTGCCTGATCCCATTCAAAGACAGTTTTTCTAGTCTGTTTTGGGGCAAAATCTATTCCACTATATCTGTATTTGTATAATATTATAACCTATGCATAAACTATCATTTCCCTGCATTACCACATAGAATAGATTTAACCATTTTCAGACTGGGTACAAGACTTCAGGAAAGTTTATTGTGTGGATTTTTATTTTGCAGTTTCAGAAATCACTGCTTTTTCATTTTTTTGGCAAGTTAATTGAAAGGTGATAACACGACAAGGACTAAAAACATCTTTTTGTTCTATCCTAGAAGAACGGAACATATTTTGTATCTGCCTCTTTTAAATTATATTTGTTCTTATCTTTTTAAGATTATGATTATTTATTGAAATTTAGCTAATACTTTAAGGCATAATGCATAATTTAGTACAACTTTTTCATATTTATTTTAATCACCATATGTCATCTCTTAAGTTTGAGGGCAAAATAATCAGTGTGCATGAGTTCAGCTGTGAAGAGTAATATTTTTTACCTAAGTTGTTTTTCATATATTTCAGTAAATATTTGTCTCAGTATTCAATAGTACATTGAATAGGATTCACATATTCAATTGTTGGCAAATTTTGTAAGAAAAAAAGATCTAGACAACTTTTGTGTTAAATGTTCCACATATCTGTGATCTTTTCACTTGGTTTTAATAGTGGATTCTATGTTACAGTTTAAGGTCCTCAGGTATTATTTCAGACTGGGGTTTAGTTGGAACAGTGCTCAACAAAGGAACATAGTCACTATAAAGTTGAAGTACTTCACTTATGTGATTGGTAACTTTATTCTTTTCTTTCATTAAAATATTTTTATTTAAAAAATAACTTGATACAAATGAAGTACTTTTCTGAATAGCAAACTAGGAGGGGCAGCTGGACTGAGGAAGGAAGCCTTGTAGAAACACGTATTGTTGATAATGATTAAAAATGGCAAGACAAATTGCCCTCTTAATATATAGTCAGCATGAAAGTCTCTTTTTAATGCAGTCCTGTTGTTCTAACTGTTCTTCACTTTCTTTTCCCAGACATTTCTTAAACAGGCAGTTATTACAGAAGCACACACATGTGCCTTTACCTAGGAACTCATGCCTTGAGCAGTATGTGTTTATCAATGAAAAGCAGGTGCTCTCTTTTTGCTCATCACCACTTGGATTGCTTTCAACTGATAATGCCTTTAAAAAATGTGAAGAATGCCAGCCAATTTTATATCAGAACTCGTATAACTAGTCATATTTTTAGTTTTATTGCCAAGAATATCTTGTTTCTTGAAAGCTTCTATTGGACTCTCCTACTGATGTCAATCTGGATCAGTCCAGCTGTACAGTCAGCATTTCTTGGCAATGGTCTGTAAGAAGCTGGCTATACATGCTCTTTGTCTTTGAAACATTTAAACTACAACTTAGGAAAAAACTCAACTTGCTTTTCTTCTCTTTACCAGCATTTTTCTGCACTTTACTGGAATTTGTACCAGTTGAGTCTCATGTGATTTCTATTTATTAGCTACAATGCAAAGGGCAGTTCTAGGAGTAAAGTATAATCTGTGTTTATATTGCTGAAGGGGTTATCCTGAGATATGGATCGAAGCCCTGATTCTGGTATTTTTGGATGGTATTCAGCTGTGTGCTGCAGACATCTAAATGTTGACTGCTGTGTATAAGCTAAGTGCCCAGGTTCCTGTTACAGTTAATGGAGACTGGGGTTCAATTTGGTTGCCTATATTTCTGTATGTATCTGGAGCTACATGAGGTGCCCTTGTATACCTAAGCTCGTGATTCTCAGAGATATAACGCAGTACCTACGGGAGATTTGTATCATAACGTATTTGGGGGACAGGGAGGGTACTATGCTCTGAATTAAGCTTCTATGTGTCTACTGCTAGATGTCTAAGCTTCCATTATGATCTGGTGAAGTTTAAGGTTTGAGGTGCTTCACAGTAACATCTATTGCCATATGAGATGCTCTAGAATATCCTCTCTGGTATCCAGCTGCCAGTATAATTCTCCTCTCCTGAAATATCATAGAATCATAGAATGGTTTAGGTTGGAAGGGACCTTAAAGGTCATCTAGTTCCAACCCCTCTGACATGGGCAAGGACACCTCCCACTAGACCAGATTGCTCAAAGCCTCATCCAACCTGGCCTTGAACACTTCCAGGGATGAGGCCTCCACAACTTCCCTGGGCAAACTGTTCCAGTGCCTCACCACCCTCACAGTGAAAAATTTCTTCCTGAGATCTAATCTAAATCTACCCTTTTCTAGTTTGAAGCCATTACCTCTTGTCCTATCACTACATGCCCTTGTAAAAAATCCCTCTCCAGCTTTCTTGTAGGCCCCTTTCAGATACTGGAAGACCACTATAAGGTGTTCCCAGAGCCTTCTCTTCTCCAGGCTGAATAACCCCAACTCTCCCAGTCCCACATGGTTATCTCTGATAAACTAAAGCATCTTAAATGGCGTGAGGAACCTTAGTGTGATCAAGTCAATGGGATCTTTATTATCTATGACCTGCTACTGAATTATTTATTTTAAGAATAATATTTGTAATTACAAATTTTATTTTTAATTTAAAGAATATCAGTAATTCTTTGGTGACATGCTGAAATGTTAGCATGTCATTAAAGATAAACTAATTAATACAAAATCTCCCTGTCTTGAAAAATAAAGTATTTCCATGCTGAATCATATTTCCATAGAATGGGGTTTTGTCCATCAAAATCTCAAACTTTGACAAAAAAGATTTCTTCATCTGGATTCTGCTCTCATGCAGTGTTGTTCCCCAAGATTCGACTTTTCCATTTTTTTCCTGGGTTAAACAGCTCAGTTTAATTTAGCAGACAGCTGGCCAACATCAATCAGCTGTGCTTCATACAGCCACCTGTTACTCTACCACAACCTCTCTACTCATGTACTTCCCCTTACTATCCCCCATGACCACATGATGCTGAGCCCAAAGTTCATGCTTTAATCTACCCCACTTTCCCCAGACATCTACCTGTTAGCCAGGATCATGCAGGAAGACAAGCATCAGCAAAGAACAAGACATAGAAGCCCTTCAGGAATCAAAACTGGGGATTACAGGAATTCTAAGGTTTATAGTTGTGTTCCAATATTGTTACATATCTATCCCACTGAATGCAAAACCAAACTGTGCCATCCACATTAGGACATGATCAATAAAGTATGTTTTCTCTGATTAATAGAAATTTGCACAAAGACATGTTCCAGAGATGACCATTCTGCTGGCTAACTTGCACCAAGCAAATGTCTTGCTATACATAGACTAATGCCCGAAACAGAAAGCATGAATGTACCTGTATTTGTCTAGCGATGTTACTACATACTACTGTATATCTTTTTTTTTTTCAAAATTCATAATTGGTTTTGTATCAGATTTAATGGAATTAATAGGAAATCTTAGTGGCTTTGCATTAATATGCACAATTCAAAAAAGATTGTACAAATAACTGCCTTTTTCAGGTGAACTGAGGATTTAAAATAATGGCACTGCATTGTGAGTTGAAAATGCCCCCATTAACATATATTATAGCTCTCTGCAAGGATTATATAGTCAATGTCTCTTGAATGAACCTGATATGTCTAGAGTAAGTTTAATGCCTAAAAATCTTGCGAGTCATGCTATAAGATCTGTTTAAGGTACACAAAATAAAAACAACCTATTGACAATTTCATGAGTCAATTAAAAACTGTGTTCAAAGTATATATAGTGAAGACTGTGGGGAAATATTGTTAATATTTGGGGATTTTATTAAACAAACACTCACAGCTACCAATTGAAAGGGTTTTTTTCTCAGCCATGAATAGTACGTTAGACACCTGGTGCTTGAGATGCTTAAAACAAGCTATCCATATACCCTTTATTCTATTTGTTCGTTTTTAAAGAGAAGAGTATTAATAATGTAGTAAAAATGACAAAACATTGATGTCATTTTTAAATGGTAATTAAACTTTGGAGAAATACCTAATTCTATTCCTCTTAAAACATTACTTGTTGTACAGCATGCCCAATAATAACATACCCAATAATTTGAAAAGTTTTGTGATCTTTCAGGATTTCCTAATGCATAATTACTAACCTGATGTGACAGGTACTGGTATTTTTATCAGAAAAAATTAAATAGAGATTTTAAAAGTTCAAGGGAAGAGAAGGATTTAAAAAATTCAAAAAGAAGAACACACTGGACCGAGGAATGAAGCTAGATGTTTAAAAAACCAAAACCAAAACCAAAACAAAACCCAACCAAACACCAAAACGAAGCACAAACAAAACACAAACTAAGCATGGAAAACCAGCTGAGGTAATTTAATAATTTGCTAAAAAGTTTTTAAATTGCTAATTAATTTGGAAGGCTTATAGCATATTTTTGCTTCTGTTCTTTCTTTTAGATGGTTTGACTTGGGAACAAAGGAGTAAAAGTAGAAAACAAATTATTCCAACAATATTTTTGACCCACCGAAGTCAAGGAATAATAAACATTTTCAAAATACTTTATTTTTATGTAAATATCCATTCTCTTATGTTGCATGTCATAGATGTCATAGATTAAAACCACTTCTCTTTCTGAACAATTTGCTAGCAATTTCAATCAACATAATTCATCAATTAGTTTTCAAGTGACTGGTAAATTTAGAAACTTAACAATTTACTTTAGGGAATAATTGGCCAAATTCTTATCTTTAGTATTGAGATGTAAACTCGGATCTAATCCTCTGAATTCAACTAGGATTTAATCCTACTTTACACCAATGTAATTGAGAATAGTATTTAACTTACTGTTTTTCTGAAACAAATGCCTCCCTTGGGATAGCTTCTCCTTTCCTAATACTGAAACAAATCAAAGCCAGGAGAGTTGTAACTATGTACTTGCCTGTAAGGAAAATGCTTGGCTAATGCTATCAGCACTTAGCCTGAAGCTGCTTTCAGAATCAGAGATGAATGTAGCCCATACTCTGGCAATGGCCAGAAGATGAAAACTTCCAGTCACAGGAGGAGTATATGTCATGAGGATCTATCCTTCCTTTTCTCCCAGCCATGGAATGTCCCACCTTAAGGACTGAAGTTGGACAGCTGAATTATGACAGGGAATGAGCTTGCTCAGATATTCCAGACTGCAGATTAGTCTATATGAGCTGTAGTTTCTCATATTTATATTGGAAGCTATTAAAACTACTGCATTAGTTACTCAAAAATGAGTAATTCCGGTGATACAGGATACTCTGTAAGTCACTACCTATAAGGGAATTGTATAGCTTTAGTTAAAGGATCTAAAGTTATACACACCGAGGTACTCTAGTAATAATCAAAAAAACTACAGAGCAACAATTGAATATGCAACAAATTAAGTTACTGTGATGCCAGGTAAATCAATATAAGCACACAACTGCATCTTTAAAACAGTTCGTTACAGTTATCATTCTCTGATTAAAAAAAAAAAAATATATATATTAAGTCTGGCACAGAAAGAAGTTTTACGAGAGGTGCAAGACAGATTTGGCATGTGGAAGATGTAGGTATAGAAGCTTGAACAGTACCTAAGAATGGCAGCTGTAGATAGAGCAATATAGACACCAGTTAGCCGAAAAATAACTTTCGAAGACTGAGAAAAAATACACACAACTTACACCGAATGACCATAAGGTGTTATTTCCACACAAACATGCAAAATGTAAAGGTTTTCCCCAGGAAACAAACGAACTTTATGACTAAAGTAGTCTCTGTATAGTGGAAACAAGTCTTGTTGAACCAATGGTAAAGTACTCTCTTCATGTTTGTGATTTCCTGTGATTGCCCATTTTCTTTTATTGAAATAGATTTGGGTATTATTAGTCCTACTTAACACAATCAGATAAATGTTTTGTAATTTCTGAGTTTTTTTCCTCACGGTATATAGTTATTACTTTTTAATTTCAATGCTATAAGTTTTAATATTTACTTTAAATGGAATTATCAGAATTGCCAAGTTTTCAAATTTATTTCGAATGTGAAAATAATTGCTTTAGGTTTTGGAGTCCTTTGGCTACATTATCATCCCATATATTAGAAGATAAATAATCACAGAGAAAAGCTGAAAAGCATAAGTCATTAAAGAAACCGACAACAAAATGTTGCTAAAGATATGCTAAATACAGCTTTTTTTTTTTTTAAAGGATCATTTCTTTTTTTGTTCTGGGAATATGAGATTGCTTAGACACTTCCCAGATTCATTGTTAAAATAGTAGTAGTGTTCATTATTTTAGTAAATTCACAGGTATAAAAATATAAGAATTAAAAATGGTCGGTGTGCCCAAAAACTTGCCATGTTTTTTCCAGCTTCATGAGCTGATCTAATAAGTCTGGGGTCATAACACCCTAGAAAGTCTGTCATGCTATGGTAGACTGGTTTTATGGGATCTAAGGCTATTTAATATAGGTGGGATTATTGTACAATGTGACCAAAGGTATGTAATATGCCACTTTCTCATTGAAAACAACTCCACAGTGATAAGTTAGAAAAACTTTGAAGATACAGGATAAGTCAAAGGAAATTAAAAAGATGTCACAAATAGCACTTTTACAATTAACTTGTCACAAAAATAAATCTATACCTTTAGGCTGTTAGAAGTTAATACTGCAGATGAGATTACTGTCTGCAATTTTAAAGTCCATGGATGATAATACCACTAGAAACAATGGCTCATCTCTTATGATATTGGAAATCTGGAAGTTTCTACTCCCTGGAACTTCAGACAAATATGAATAAACTCACAAACAAACCAAGCTAAAAATATTAGATTGAACTAACAACAGCAACATCAGAGATTGCATGTTGTGGGGGGTAAAGGAATACAATCTCTCTGAGGCAGAACTAATTATATTTTTGTATGAGGTTTCCAGTCATGACCTAATTTAATGTAACTGTTGCCCATGGTTTAAAATAAGGAAGTTGTAGTTACCAGCATAAAACTCTGCCTGTTTAAATTCCACTTTTGTTGTGTTTCTCTACCTTCATTTTAATCATGTATGCTGCAGGTATAGCTTTATTTCCAGTGGTTTTAAAAAAGGTTTTTTAAACCTCTGTTGTCCCATGCAGAAGTCTAAATATGAAAGAGAACTAATCAGTATTTTATCTCCCTTCAATAATTTCAATATCCCTATATGAATCTGTAAAACACAATGCTACATAAATATTCATAGGTAATACTTAAAGTGGGAATGTGTAGGAGGAGGGCGTCCCTTATTTCAGTAATGACAACCTGTCCTATATATGCAAATTGCATTTGAAAGAGTTCTAAACAGACATACATGTACCCAACTCTCCCTCTAGCTCAAACACATCTGCAGCACAGACTTCACTTCAGTATATAAGGAAGCATATAGGAAGATTACTGTAACATGACGTTTTATTCAATTCAATTTCTCAGTTCTTCTTTTCCAAAAATCTCTTGTTTTTTGAATGTTACCTTAGCTTTAGATTACATAAAACAAGTGTCAATGCTCTGCTTTTATTTTAGGACTTTTTGTTAATACACTGCCTGCAGCCAATGCAGCATCGTCACCTACTACATATTGAGAGTTTCTCTAGTATTAGTAGAGTAACTACTCAAACTGAAAATTTAACTAATGTATTTTCCTACTTGGGCACGCAAGTCTTACAAAACCAGTGGAGTAGGCAGATGTCCTGGTTTTAGACCTCATTTTTAGAACTGTTTTTAGGGCTGTGTTTGTAAAATTAGGATAGCTGACATGACACTTAGAGACCTTTGCATTGCTACAAAAAATCCGATATTCCTTAATCAGACTGCAGCAGATACAGATAAGAAACTGCAATTCAAAAGTCCCAGCAATTTACTCCAAATCACTTAGCTATATTTGGAATTCCTATCAAATGCTATACGTCAGGTTATATTGGAAACTGCCACCGTATCAGAAATGGAAGTGATAAGTCACTATGCCAGTTTATTTTAGTGTTGAGGTTTCCATTATTCCTTATGGGCTGTGCTGATTATAACTCGGTGCTAGATCAACATTTGTCCACTAGAGAGTCACTAAGGCAAACACATATAGTTCAGAAATACTAGAGATTTAAAGAAACATATTTCCCTGATTGTACTTGTGTATTTCCTGTGCCAAATGTGTAATGGAACATTGTTAGAAGTTAATTTAATATTCAGTTCTCCATTTTAAAGCTTCATTTACAGTATTTCAATAGTTCATAACTTATTCTGAAAGCTCATTAATTCATTGACAAAAAAAGACCTATCAAAAGAAGGTCAACATCATAAACAGAACTTTAATACTAGAAGTATTTACAGAAGGTTAGGGTAGGAAGTTTTAAAAAAT
Source organism: Burhinus oedicnemus (assembly GCA_008921705.1). NCBI lineage: Eukaryota > Metazoa > Chordata > Aves > Charadriiformes > Burhinidae > Burhinus > Burhinus oedicnemus. The sequence continues at coordinate 1,556,013 of VFFE01007186.1, forward strand.
ACTTTGGTATGCTACTATGCCTAGGGAATCTACCTGAATATATTTTTTCATATATTAAAGCTGCATCTGAAGTATTCAAAAGATTGGAAATTATAAAATTAAATGATGCCACTGTACAGCCATGGTTCATTGCACCCTGGATTATGAAATACTCCTTAAATATATGGTCATGCTCTCATCTTCCATTCACTGGAACTTGTAACTGTTGATATGTTCAGAGAATTGAGAGTACTTTCTGAATTGTTTAATGAATGTCTCTTCGAATTTGCAACATTTAAGGTGTGAGCCTCAGTATCATTTCCACTCCCAGTCCTCTGAATATGGAGCTACCCATTTTTAATTTAGGATTTTCCATGGTAGTATTTTTTTTTCTAATGCAAAAATCCACAACAGTCTCAGGTTTGATGGTGTGGGACACAATATTAGGTGCTTCTTTTGGAAAGTGAAATTTAAAAACTACAAATTATGAACCTGAATTCCTTGTGCAATGAAGGTAGCATTTGTCATACATAAGTGGAGCTAAGAGTTAATGATACTTCTTTTTCAGTAAATGTACTTTCAAGGGTTTCTTCCCCCTGCCTTGTATACCTCTTAGAAGCTGCACTAAATCCCCATGCGGAGGCATTTATCTCTCACTTTCAACTATAGTGACACCTACATATTTGATCCACAGAAGACAGCATCCTTAGCGTAGAAGACATCTAACAGATGACATGAAAAGTCCAAAAGAAGAGCATTTTTGAAATCCTGCCTCTCCCTTGAACTTAGACACTTGTCTAAGGCTGCAATGTATCCATTTTATAAATACAAGTAGGTTTTTCTTTTCTTTTAAAATAGAAGCAGCCTGTAATTATTGTGATGTTACTCCTGCCTACATTTTGTAATACAGCAAGAGTTACATTACTTGTCCAAAAAATTAGATTTGTGTTCAGTGCCCTCTTCTGCCTGAATAAATTCATACCCACGTGGTGAGCCATAGCTTAGGCTTGTAGCCACTTTTTCTGCAAAATCTATCCCACAGTGCAGCTGAGGATACAAAAGTCACAAACCTTTGAAAAAGCAATAATAAGAAGGAGCATGACCCTAGTATGCTGATAAGGGCATTCTCCTGGGTTTTATCTCATCAGTCTTGAATAAAAAATCAGTCTTGGATGAAAAAATACTGAAGCACTCTAGAACAAGGACATAAACTGAGGACTTGTTCTTCCCAAAGAACACTTCCAGCAAGAGTACCTTTATTGTAATGTTACTTAATCATGCCATTTATTTACATTCTCACAGAAAAATATTTGATTATTTTTATAGTAAGAGAGAAAGGATTTGGTTGTCTCAGAGTGCACCAGGCAGCGTAAGGTTATTTTATAACACCATGGAAGATGCTGAGTTCAAATCTGTGCTCTTAGTGTGAGCAACTGATCTCTGTGTCTCAATGAACCTTGGTGATTAAGAAAATCAAAATTACTAACAGTAAGTACCTAGTCTGGATGTAGGTAGTTTATGATTTTCTTTGTTTCTTACTTCTAGAGAAAACATGGCAGAAATTGATGTCTTTTTACCTTTTTTATCTTTGTAGACTGTATCAGAGAAGAGTCAAAATGCTGTTACGAAAGTTTAGTCTTTCTTTTTGTTTTCTCCTTCATCTAAAATGAAAATAATTGCAGACAGGTATGAGAATAAAGTTAAGTTATATATAGTGAGATGAAATTTATTTATACTAGTCTGAACTTTTTGTCATCAGTATATATCATGTTTCATACAATGAAACAGAACACCACCCTTGCATAACACTGGCATTAGGAGCAATTGTACCGGAGCAAGGAATTTCTCAGTAAAGTCTGTTTAATGACCTTTGAAAAAAAGGTAAAAAAATGTGGGTTTTTTTAGTATAGCAGTTTCTCTGGTTTGCTGTCTAAGAACGTGGCACCACAAGGTAGTGTCACACACCCCAAGAGACCAGTTACAAGCATATTGCTATTTACTATGTCTACATCTGTAACAGAAAAGTGGTGTATTTGTAACTTGTGACTAAGTGAGACAATAGCACAAAATAAAAAAAAAAAAAGCAAACCAAAAACATTAAAGATCAGGTGAACATTCAGAAATCCTTATGTCAATCCAAGATCCATGCTTCCAAATCTGCAAAAAACCCCGCAAGATCACACCATCTTCCATATTCTTGGCTAGACACTTGAAGTGGAAAAACATTCAGCTGAGATTTCAAAACCACTAGAAATGCTATTAGTGTGACAATCATCACACACAAAGAAAAGTATTATCTATTTTCTTCTGCTAAATCTTAGCTAAACTGGTTGAAGTATCTTTGATGATGATGGCTGTTATATGTACTATAATACTTCGGAAACAATCAGAATGAAATTAGATGTAATCCACAGATTTTTTTTTTTCTGTTTAAAGCAGCTAGTCTTAGCTAACTGTGCAGTTTAGTAGGTTAAAAAAGGACCAAAAAAAACCCAACAAATGAAGTCTTGTATGTAAAAAAATTATTACAGAATTAAAAAAAAAAAAAGTACGGACATATTAAGAAAGATTTAAAACTTTTAAATAATCATTCTTATTACTATAAATCTTAAACTTGTACAAACTGGGTGACTTAAGTCAAGACACTCAGATACAACACCTTTATTTCTTTCACTTAGGAACTGATAGATTGGTATTGTTAAATTATGATAATGCTTTAATGTTATGCTGTGCTATGCATAATTTATAACTCTAGTGCCAAAATGCATGAGTGCAGTTCCCTTGATTAGATATTTTAAGAGCTGAGAAATCTGCAAACTCTCTGGCTGACGTTATTTTATTTAGCAAACCTGCTAATGCAATGTTGTTTTAACATATTCACAATGAGTAGATTTTAGAAGAATGATGGATATATCAATAAGTTTTGTCATGAGGAGTGTACGTAGATAATCCGTGACAGCATTAATTACTTCAATGTATCACGTTAACAAAAGTAAAGTAGGAATAGATTATCATAGACTACTACACCTGATTAAGATGTCTCATACTTGTTTCTGTAGAATATGTAAAATTCTCTCTGTTTTACACATTTAAAGATAACAGCATAACTCTGTTAAAACTAACAGAATAAAGTGTGAAGTGTCACTTGATTCTGAATTTTAATGCTGAAACAGTGATATTTTTTATTCAGTTAAGTCCTTCATAAGCATTTCAAGTACTGACAATTTTTTAGGGATTCTGAATCTCATTTGCAGGTGAAATAACTTACTATAATGCTGCAGAATGAATAGAGGAGGTTTGGCAATAAAGATGACATCAGAAGAGTTTTAAAAGACTAGGCTGCCCTAAATTTTGGTCATACTTCAGGCTAGAAAGCTATGGTTTGAAGAAAACTCCTGGCTTATTGAATCCAAATGCTCCCATGAGTAATTACACTATGTATTCCTTTTGGTATAAAAGTCATGATCCATCTTAAAACTATACAGGATTTTTGACTTCCCTGTTCCCACTGAAAACCCACGTCAGAGCATCATGATTCCAACAACTGGAAATGTCTAGCCTAAACTTATTCACCATTAGTCTATACTGATCTGCTCCTAGACCACCAATTTTCTTTGTTTTAAGATCTTTTCTTAACTGTTTATCTCTGGCCATTCTTCTCAAGATAACAAAATTGTGCTCTTTTTCTGTCCACTCTTTATTGTCTTCATTCAGTTACATCCATCTTTTAGCTTTCTGAATATAAGTGACTCAAAAAACATGTAAAATTCCAAAATAAGCATCGACAGTGTCTTATGAACCAAAAGTGATACTTCCTTTGTTTCCTGTGAAACTTTCCTTGAAACATTCTAAGACCAAATCTGCCTTTTCATTACCTTGTGATCAATATTAGTCACCTTGTGATGACTCTTCTGATGTCATCCTTCTAGGATCGTTTCCAAGATTACAGCAACTGTTTGTCAGTCCATTAGTTTCTAAACATGTGACTTTGTATTTTGAACTACCGGATTGTACCTAATTCTTATTAATCCAGTTCAATGTTCTTCCTGCTCTCCTTGTTTTATACTATCTGAAATCCATTTTCTCCCCAACAAAACAGATAAGAAGGAAAAACCAGGGAGCTGCAATTCATGGAATACTGTAAAAGATCAAGGTGCATGTAATCAGAATAATTCAAGTAGTCTGAATTACAGTTGAAAATTGTGCTTTAAATTGTGAATACAACTAAATTGGACCAAATTCTGAATCCACCAATAAATTATTACACAAATGAACTTCTTTTTTTTTCCTAGAGAATGACAGCTTAAACTTTTTATTGTTTCTTCTTATTTTGTGGTGCTCCTCTTGTATACATCATTTATTTTATACTTACAAAAACTTATTAAATAAGTCTTACTGTCAGCAGTTCTGTCATTTAAAACGTCAGATAGTACCTATATCTTTATCCAGCTACACAGAACTATTTAAAGGACTAGGAACTGAAGCAACATTTTACTAAATTTTTCATTGACTTTGGATATGACATCTGCCAGAACATGTAAAGGAATACGGTTTGAAGAGGCAAGGAAGATGTGATGTGATATTTGGTGAGACTGTGATCGTGAAAAATTTATATCTAAGGAGAAACTATATTATTCATATAGACATAAAAGGTTTTAGGAAACACAAGTATATAACTATCTCAAACACACACGCTTTTATGAGCTACAAAATACTCAATACTTTCAGTTTCCAAGAACACTGAGAGGTTTCTTTATCCTTCTTAGGTTTTCTCTTTACTGAAAAAGTCACATTGGATTCATTCTTACAAGAGCATTCTCCATCATGATTTTCTGATCTCTAGTCCCTCTAAGGAGAAGTTACCTACAAGTACAGTTGTTGAAACATAGATAGGCAAGTATTTTTAATTAGTTGGTTCTTCACTTAAATTTCAGCTAACATATGTGGATTATTCCATTAATCTCAGTATATTGATACATTTCAGTATATTAAAAAATCAAAATAACTTTGTGTTTTCTGTGTTCAGTATGTTTGGAAGACTTTGTAAGTGGAAGAATGGTACGTATCTCTTCACCCTGCTCTTCAGAAATGAGTCTGGTATCCAAATCTTCCTGAGAGTATTTCCAAACATATGAGAATGATCTGAACAAACCACCTTCAGAGGACCAAAACAAGGTATCATCAGCAAGAGTGTTTCTGGAGTCCACTTCTTTCACTGGGAAGGTGAGGCTACACATGTGGCAATTCATCATAAAAAGGGAACGAGAGAGATAATTTACTAATCCATGTTCATAACTAAAGGAGAAAAAAGTTATCATTAACTATAATGAAAAATGTATAGAGATGAGAACCTATAATACCTCCAGGAATACATAAAAAGAAGTGATCATTGTTGGATTCTTGCCTAAAGTTCATGGGGTATAAGGAGTGGGTATAGTTTTTCCATGTAAATTATTGAGAGGTAGTTATCCTTCTTCAGCTTCCTGTTATACAGGTGATCCTCTCGCTGTCTGCAGTGGGGAGGAAAGAGAACTCTCTTCATCCTTTCTCCTAATCGTCATAGAAAACATGAAAAAATCTATCAAATTGTATCAGTTAACTTGGCTATTGCTTCAGCTCTCTTGATCTCAGAAAAGGGAACACCAAGTTGCTCTGTTTTTTTTCCTGCAGTTTGATTACTTACAGTCAGGAACTACAGAGAGGAAGTATGTAATAAAAATGATTTTCCTTATGTCTCCCATTTTCCTGAATGAAATCCCTATTGTATTGAGGTAGATTTTCAGGAGAAACACAAATTAAGAGGTGTTTTGCACAAGCTATGGTTTCCATTAGAGGCAAGGTGAAGGGGCAAGAATTAAAGTCTCACCAAATCCGTTTACTTTTTGGACTTATGGACTGGGGTGAGCATCCTTCCATTTAATCTTTGTAATAAGTGAAACAGAGGAAATAATACTCTTTTTCTGATACCAGTTTGTGATTTCATAACTTGTATTTTCGTTACTAGTCAAGGGAAGAAAGCTGAATAATGAATAAAAAATACCTAAGCTATGTGAATACATGCATAAGCATAAACTGTCCTTCTTTCCCCAACTTTCAGAAATGCTGAGCAGTGGAAAAACAATCTCATTTTGGTAAGAAGCATCATGCAGGGAGATCAATAGTAATTTCATTGCAATAATTTGTCACCTAACACAGTCAACAGAAGAAAAAAGTGGCAAACCATTGACAATTCCACCTTCCAAAACTTTAGCTTCTATTACTATTACTTCTGACAGCAAGCAATATTTGAAGCAGATAAAATGAGAACAGAGAACTTAAGAAAAATTTTTAAAAATCCCTGACTATATGAGACAAAGCTTCTATATATTAAAACAACAAAAGCTGCTACTGGCTCAGGAAGATAATTTACATGGGAGGTATGTACTTAAAATACTTGCACAGAACCTGATGATGTACTTAGAAAAAAAAAAAAAATCAAACAAACAAACCTATTATTATTTCTTAGCATCAGGGCTAGGACTGTCAGTCAGTAGTAAGAATGAAACATTTTTAAGTAGAGTAGAAAACTGAGAAATAGGTTTGGGCCAAGTTTGCCTATATTGGTCAATATTCATTCACATAACATGTCACGGACATATTAGGAAATAAGAGCCTTTAGGTAAATTATTTTAAGACTTCAAAGCTAAAAGAAAAATTGCAAGTGAAAGGAATTTGTTAGCCATAACATTGATCTAGAACAAAACAAAACAAAACAACACCCACAAAAAAATGGTGTAAATCCCATTAGAAATAATACATGAATTAAGAGATAATCCTAATCTTTTTCCAGTCAATGACTTTCCTTGTTTAATTCAACTCATTTGGAGTATGTTTTTCTTTTCACAAACAAAAAACAAACAAACAAACAAGACCCAACAAAAAACAAGTGGCCAATAATAAAGAATTTATAATTTCAAGCATGTTTGGCATAGATGAATAAATATAATAAGATTCTGCACAAAGCAAAATACTAATTCATTTTATTTAGCATTCTATTCAAAACAGTTTGTTGTTTAGATATTTACAAGGCTTGTATATGTGGCTAATGCAGACTATTTTCTCTGTATAATCATCCTGTAGAATGAAAGGCATACTTGCAAATACGTTAGTGTTAGCTGTCTAAAGAAATAGTGAAGTTTATCTATACAAGATAAGCATAAACTGCTCCTTTGTTTTGTTAAATAACAGAATGAATTATTTCTTCAAATTTATTGGGTTTTTAACATCTGCTTCTAACACTTCAAGATTAGTCAGAGAGGGTGCCGGGTAAACTAACATACTGGACAACTTTATAGTGATAATTTGTATAATGATGCAGCACAGAGTGAGATATGTGGAATGAATCTGGGCTCAAGTATCAGCTCACTCAAGCTAGATGATCATATGGCTGACCTTTGCTCATCTCCCCCTTTCACCAGTTGCATCAACTCTGTGCTTTCACAGGAGTGAGCTTAGGTTTTTAAACCAACTCCACTTTTGAACTTAACTGTGATTCTTTCTTCTACCATGCTAACTTTATTTGTCTTTTCTTGTCAGTGTTCACTTAGCAATCATCCAGTGCACTCTTTGAAGAGCCTATCTCAGTCACTTAGCTTCCACACGGAACTTTGCTTGCAAGCACAGGCTCCTTGTGGTTACTGCTATAGCTGCTGTCATTCAGCCAGACCAAATTTTAGGCAAGACCCAGAGGACCTTCTCCAGACCAACCCTTCCATCTTTAAAGGTCTTAAACAAACTAAGAAGTCACAGACTGAGACATTCCTAGGCCTCTATCCTCCTTTCCTTTATGAGGCATCTAATTTTCAAAATACGTATCAACATAAAAATATGAAGTCATGAGAAGAAATTTGGGGGCAAGAACGTATCAGGCGCTAGTGAGACTACTTGATCTTCCATGTTAATAAACAGCAATTTTCAAATTCCCACAAGGATGGAATCACTATTGGAAACATTTTGGTTTACAGGCAGTAAATCACTAGAGACAGAAAGGAGCTGGCATGGCCCAAGAGAGTCAACAGACCTTTTTTATGCCTCCCATTCTTGTTTCTTAGAGGATTGTCATCACCCACTGGCATCTATCCATCCTTTTGAGTGGCCAGGAACTCACAGCTTAAAGATTTATCTTGGGTTAATTTTAATACAGTACTTACTATTTATTAGGCACCAGAGAACTGCCAAAGACATCCATGAATTTGCTTGACACACCTTCCTCAAAAGTGCTTTGAGGGTATCCTATTAAATTGACATCCAGTGGAGTTCATATCTGTGTAAAGAACTACCACTTTTATAATATAGAGACACATCAATTTACTGGACAGTAACATAGTCTAATACCTCTTACTTGTGGATGATGTTGCTTAAAAATTCAGGCTTCTTCAGCCAGGATCAGAACACAGTCTTCTACCTGATTTGGAGAGAGGAGATTTAGTGACTTTTTTCCCCTCAGCTGCTCTGTCTAGTGTTTCTACTCAAGCAGCTCTACCTATACTGGCTTTAAGGTCAGCTCTTGCAGAATAGCAGTAAGAAATGCATTCAGATTGCAGATCAGATGTGGATTTTCGGTTTTCTTTTTTAACTACCAGCTCTTAAATACCTCTGTGAGGCTGGCAGGGACTCCTTTCATCAGAGCAGGGACAAGCAGAATAAAACAGTCAGTATGTGAAATCACATAGGCCTGGTTCTGGTTTTAAGGGAGAGGAGCAATTTGCTAGACCACACATACCAGTCTTACTTTAAAGAATGTAAGTATTTCTATTTCCATATCTTCTTGAAAAATCTTGTTTCTTTGTCCCCAGATTTCAGCATGGTCATTAACCTCAGCTCTCTCATTTTTACAGTTTCTTTAACTGTTGAAATCTCCCTTGACTTCCTACTCATCTTTTGCATTCAGTCAGGCTAAGCTCTATCATAAATCTTGGGCTCAGACCCCCCACTGTAGTATTCTCTGCGTTTATGGTTTCCAGAGCTAAAGGCTTACCAGTGTGACATAAGTGGTTGCAAAGCACGTCACCTACCAAAAATAGGACATGAATGAAGCCATACAGGACATCCCTTCCTTTGCAGCATGCAAAAAGTTTCTGTGACAGATACCACAATTCCATAAACTTCAAGATACTCTGCTAGGCATGACAGTATTATAGAGTTTAACTGATTTAATATGCCCAGCTTACCACAGGCTGAGGATGGGTTAATTAAGAGAAGAATCAGGCCAGATTTGATCTTCAAAATTAAACTGTACTAAATTTAGTCATTAAAAACTCACTTCATGCTATGGCCAATTCTTACACAATATTAACCATCGCTACATATACAAAGCTGCTGGTGTCTAACATAATCGTATTCCAAACTAGCTGCAATACCACAGAGCCGATGCTGTACACTTAGCACTGATGGGGACACTCCTTGATTGTCCTTAGTTGCCAAGGTCAAGGTGATCAATCTTGAGAGCTTGTTGGCAAGAGAAGTTGGAACTGAAGTGGCCTTAGCTTTCTTCCTTGACTTTCCTCACTTATGTCACTTTTTCCTCCCTTTCAGAAAGGGCGGTTGGGGGGTGTGGGGGTGTGGTCATGTGTCTCTTCTCCTAGTACTGCTTATTTTATTTTATCTTCCCAGTCAAATCTTTCTTGTGTATTTGGGAGAATGTCCTGTGTATTTGCAGTCTGTTGTACTTATCTTGTCCTTCATCTGGCAATTTTTATTACTTGGATGCCTCCTACATCCAACTATATCCTTTCTTTTCTTCTTTGAGGATGATATTGTTCACATACGTATGTAAAACTGTATTTAGCTATGCTATGAGAATGTTATAAAATATTTAACATACTGTTGTTAGTTACACTATTTCAGTATGCCTCTAGTTGAGTTCAAGGCAAGCTCATTTTAATTATATCCTGATTAGTACACTTATATTTTTCACGTGTCACTGGCCTCTGCTTTGGCTACAAATAACTAGAAAGATAGTGCTTCCTGAGTCACAGACTAAGGTCTCTTTAATAAGCACAGCTAGGAAGGGGACCTGGAGAAGAAAAAAAAGGAAGAATATAGCTGATAGCACAGGTTCTTCTTAATGTTAGAAGGGGAAGGAGAAATGTTGCAAATAACTGGAATCAAGCTCTTAATAGGAAAGGACAAGCTCACAAACTTCTTTAATCTCCAACAGATTTTTCCTTCATTTGCCTACAGAAGGAAAATAAAATGCAGCTTATAAATAAAAGCATTTTAAAGTGATTGATTGATGTTGTCAGAGAGAATTTGATTTTAAAAGTGCTCTTCCCACATTAACTCTCAGAGGATCAAAAGGGTGAACTAATCCTTGTTACATACTTAGAGCCATGCTCTCTTGCCAGTTTAAAACACAAGAAACAAATTGGTAACTACATTTCTACAATAAAATTTCCAAAACTTTTCCAAAACAAACAGCAAATCCTGTCAACTCAGGAAGATATCATTCTTTGGATATGGATATTTTTAATAGTAAAGGTTTTTTTGAAGAGGATTTACAGTGTACAGTTCAGCACCAGGCAAGGGTCTATGAATGAGCTCTAGCCCAGTCTCCTCCATCTACAGAAAGCATCACTGGTGTCACTGCTATATTCTGAACTTTGCAAACATGACTGCCATGGCTTGACCACTAATCTTCCCTTTTTTCTTCTTCCAAAAGCTCAGCTGGCCAAAAGGGAGACATTAAGAACAACCAATAAGCAAGAAGTGGGACTGAAAAATCCTCAGTCTGTACTCAGCTGCCTAAGCAAACAATTCAGTTGTGGAATGTGTTGAGTGCCTGTGTGCTCCGGATGACTGTTGAACCAGCAGCATTTTCAAACACAAATATTCATTTGTATTCTGAAAGAATGGGCTAATCTTTTGCTTTCTAATTTTATTGTATTGGGGTTTACATCTCTTGCTAAATACTAATTAAAATTTTGTGTCATTTGTGTCAACAAATTTATTGCAGAACCTCTTGCATGACAGTGGTGGTTTAATCTAGTAAAAAGAAACCCAGTGCTCTTTTCTATCCTTGAAAAACAAAACAATAAAAAAGAAAGGAGGACAAAGGAGAATGAGAAGGACAAAGATTGATAAGATTTGAATAAATTTATATGATCTTGATTAAAATTAACCAATTCATGTACTAGGAGTGTTAATTTTTCTAAGGGAATGTAATGTTTTTATTGAAAAAAAATTAGTTGTGAAACATAGTTCTTTATGCCGTAAGTTATACAGTTATACTAGATATGCATATTCGTTTATTTTCTCCTTTCAGTCACTGTACACACTAGTTATGAATAACTATCATTTACAAGGGTCTAGATCCTGCTAAAATATAGGAACTTAAAATAAGACTTACCTGAAAATCAGTCATTTAATTTCATGCGTGCCTAAGAATCCTAGTTTCTCATTTTTTGCCATAAAAATAAAATAAAATAAAAAATTACTGCACGTAAAATACTCCCTCCACCCCCATTTTTTCAATATGAATATCTAGAACTACAGCTCCCAGTCAGTTCCAGGTACCTTTTAGACTGCTGGTTAGTGCACCGGTTTGAAAGTGAGAGCAATGGAGTAATGACACTGATCTTAGACTGAACATTTGTGGACAAATATTTTAGTTACAGGTTGTTCAGCCTGGAGAAGAGAAGTCTCCGGGGAGACCTTATAGCAGCCTTCTAGTACTCAAAGGGGCCTACAAGAAAGCTGGAGAGGGACTTTTTACAAGGGCAGTTAGTGATGGGACGAGGGGTAATGGCTTCAAACTAGAAGAGGGTAGGTTTAGATTAGATCTCAGAAAGAAATGTTTCACTCTGAGGGTGGTGAGACACTGGAACAGGTTGCCCAGGGAAGCTGTGGAAGCTCCATCCCTGGAAGTGTTCAAGGCCAGGCTGGATAAGGCTTTGAGCAATCTGGTCTAGTGGGAGGTGTCCTTGTCCATGGCAAGGGGATTGGAACTAGATGATCTTTAAGGTCCCTTCCAACCTAAACCATTCTATGATTCTATGATTCTCATGCAACTAGTGGCAAACGTCACAGCCATACTTGTGATAAGATCAGAAAAAATTAAAACATGCTTACTTTCACCCAAAAATAATGTCTTTTCAAGGGTGACCCCTAAAGACAGAGCTTCAGACTCTGAATCCCAAAGGAAAGGAAAAACATCATTCCCCCACTAAAGTATCAGTGCTCTGAACTGTGGGATGGATTTAATGTTTTGTATCAGTTAGTTTGGGGAAGTTCCCTGATCACTGTGATGGTTGACTGAACTTTTCTTTGAGGTCTCCACGAACTGTAGAGGCTGCCAAGCAGTGATTAAATTTCAGAATTAAAGTGATTCTTGCATCAAAATTGGTGATGGGCTCTGAGATTTTTCTGAAGAAAAGGCAGTATAGAAGTCTAAAATTATCTCAGTTCTCCATCATTAAGTGTTCTATGAATGTGATTTATACTGCTGGAGTCATGATTGTTGGCAAAATAACTTTCTTATCTTAATTGCCACCAATTTTGCATGACTGGCATTCATGGACTGAAAAAAACCCCAAATCAAACAAACCCCCAAACTCTTCCTTGAGGATGGTTTAATCAATAAGCTCAGTGAAAAAGAAAAATAATGCTGAGGGAGGTTTTGGTCACACAGATAATATAATAGATGGTGGTTTGCATTTTTTTAAAACATAGCCGTAGGTATGCTTTTATTAGTTTTGGGAGAGAGATGTTGAGTTTATTGGAAAGTGTCACTTTTTAATTAACTTTTAATGTTGTGTACACACTATTATTTTTATATAGGTTTTGCTACTTTAGTGTACAGAAAACCAGGTTAATAAACTTTGCAATTATTTGTTTTATAATTATATATTAACTGGTGAAACCAAATTAGCTTTTTCCTGGTTTGTTAGTTATTTCAGCAAAACCAGAAACCTCTCTGTTTTGCTTGCTCTGCTGTTATTTGAGAAAATCTCAATCAACATTAGAATACTTTTGTATGTTAAAAAGTGAAAAACTGTAATTTACCAAAGCTGTGTATCAGAGTTCTAAAAATAATTTTATACTGCAAAGAAGATGCTTTGTCAAATCAACATTTTTTCCTATAGTGTGCTGTTTCTTTTTGACTTGCAAGGACAGCTCTTTTCCTTTCCACAAAAGCATGAAGCAAGTTTAATATTCAAGGTAGAACTGAAATCATCAAAAGTTTTGAAGTGTAAAACTAGCCTGCCAAACTACCTGAAAAATACATAGAAATGTTTCCACCATAGACATTAAATATTTTGTCCATAAGAACTGATTTTCAAAGTCATTCATGCTTTGTTCTGTAATTTCACCCACGTATAAAATGCCAGTAAACACAAATGAAAGATATCCTCATGTATAATTGTGAAACAATAGCACACCTAGCAAGCTAATAGCATCTTTCTCCAGAGCCAGAACATCATTTCATTATACAGAAAAGAAAGATGTAAAATGGATGACAAATCTGGATCTCAATGCTTAATGTTATTTCTCCAGTCATTACATGAAAGAAAAAGAGGGTATCTTATTTGACACCTATATTCTTTGGACTTTCCTGCATATAACTTTTATCATAACATTATCTTATTGAACAGTAATTCTCAAGACAACTGGTTAGTCAATGGTCCTGTTCAATATAGAATATTAGGAACATCAGAAAGTACTAGAAACATCACAGAGAGTTTGAGCACTCTGAAGATCTTGTAATTCATTCTGTTTTACTGATCTCTTGTAATGACTTCAGACATATTTGAATAAAGACTAATAGAGTAGAGCTATCTCAAACTTCACATGAATAGCACTCAGGTGTGCTAAGAAATTTCCTAGTAGTATTCTGTGAGCTAAGAAAAGAATGAATCAAGGCACTTAAATCCAATTTTATCTGTTTTCTAGGTTAAACACATTTTGAACTCTTTAAGAATTAAAATAATGGACATGTGTCGTGGTTTAACCCCAGCCAGCAGCTAGGACTGCACAGTTCTCCCCCTTCGCCTCAGAAGGGCAGGGAGAAGAGGGAGAAAAGGAGGGGAAAGGGAAAGGAAAAAACCACATGGGTTGAGATAAAGAGAGTTTAATAGCAGAAAAGGAAAATAACAATAATAATAACAACAATATGACAAGTGTTGCTCTCACCACCCAGTGAATTGGTACCTTCCCAAGCAGTGATCACAAATTTTTGCCCCGGCCAACCCCCAATTGTATACTGAGCATGATGTCTATGGTATGGAATATTCCATTGGCCATTCTGTCATTCTGTCTATGCTCCTTGAAAAGTATCAACATCACCTAGCAACAACTAAAACAACAGCATTATTGACACTCCTTTCCCAGCTGAAACCAGGACAAAATGTGAAATAAATGTTGCTTCTTTTTAACACTAGGAAAACTAATTTCACTGAATAGAATTCTATTAATGCCAATGGGTGTGTGCCTAGTTGTAAAGAAGCATTTCTATTAGCATTGTTATTTTTCATATGTACCCTAGAACTTTATTTTTGCCAGTAGTAAATCATTGATCAGTGAGACTAACATAGTATGTTCTCCAATAACTGTTCCAAATTCCAGTAATTTGGTGATTAAAAATGTTTTCAGTATTGCTGTTTAAAATTCATCCTGTTTACTGCAGGATTGCTTGTTATAAACCTAGTCATACCCATTTGTATTTTACAAACAAAGCTATGAGAGAACATAATTTCTCTGACTGTGAACATCCTGGCAGCATATTTGCTTCCACCTCTACCTAGTGGAAGTACATACACAAATCAATAGATCCAAAAAAAGGAAATCAGGTTTTTCTTTACCTTCTGAATTACTTTTCTCCACTCACATCAACATAATCTATGAGTACACAGAGAATGAGTTATACAGGGCTTAAAACACAATCTATTAAAGTATGACTTTATGTTTCTTTTCCCCACAATATCATCCTTTGTCATTTATCTTCATCTATGAGAAAGTCTCCCAGGAATTAACTTTAATGTTAAATGGGGCTAGGAGCATAAACTGCTGGCATCACTGTTATTATCCCTGATATGTCAGGGGTATACAAAATCCATAACATTTCATTACGATTTCTCAAAGAGTCTCTTGGTTTCTGTTTGTTTCCATTGAGCTGGACTTCAAATCAGTTAATCCAGAAAACATCTCTATTCTCCTCTGAAAGTAATTACATTTTACAGTATATCATTGGGAGATTTGAAGCTATTTGAGGTGGCATATCAAGTGGAAAACAGACTGGAGAAGCTATGGGAGGTTTACAAGAAGATTTGTGGCTAGGAAAGTTTTTAATTTCTCCTGTTTTCTGGAATAACCTGCTTTCTTTCCTCCACTAATGCTGCTGGTTGTCAAGTGGATAGATGAAATAATAGCATAATTAGGAATGCTAGAGAGTGAAAACCATTTGTTTAGTCAGGGACTTAAAACTAGAGTTGTATACTTCATTTGTTCAGAGTATCGTGAAATGGCTCACTTAAACATTTGAAATACATGTGTGTGAACAGTTCACTGCTAATCCTTAATTCATTTACTGCACATGACTAAAAATCCAATATTGGCTTCTTTTCAGTGTCATTTTTTTCCTAGGACATATAAAAATGTTTTTGTGAAGGAATTTTGCGTACTTGTAATACTGATGAATCAATTTGTTAATTAATCTTCAGAAGTGCACTCCTTGCGAGTGCTGAGAGATGTTTTTTCACCTTATCAGTTACTAGCCAGTATCCCTAAAACCACTCTTCTCCATGAAATGAGTGATTTCAAGAAATGTGCTACTGCAAAACTAGTATCAAGGTGGCTCAAATTCTGTGTATTTTACCAAAAAATACTTCATTGTATGTATATTTTAAGAATTATTTCATTTTTTGGTAAGTTTTGAAAAGAAAAAAAAAGAATCAGGAACATGTAGCATTCTACACGTACAAGATGTTTATATTAAGTAACTTACACTATTTCGTATTTCTTCAAGAAGCCTAGAATCAAATCTGTAACAAAAAACTTTATATTCCAATTTTCATAATCCAAATTACATGCCAAGGTCTAAGACTTTGAAGAGTTCATTTTATAAATCCTTACTGCAACTCCAGTGATTTAGCAGGGGTGCTGAAGATATCATAATTATGTGTGACCTCAAGTCTGATGATAATCTGGGGAACTATAAAAAGGAATGAGTTGCATCTGTTTCAACAAATTTTCATGATTTAAAAAGCATCGTTCATAAGATTACTGCAGTTTCCTTATTTTTCTTCATGCTTTTAAAATTTTTCTAGCTTCATCTGCAAGTCAGAATAAGTCATACCTTAATAAAGCAAAATGATAGAAAACAACTTTTTGAAAGCTACATCATTCCAAACTGGCGTATGTGTTAAAAATACCAGCTCACCATACAGACACCGAAAATTCAAAATTAATATTTTTTACCACTGGCAACATCACGTCCTTCTCACTTCTAAATGTTTTTAAAAACATGTTAGAATTCATTTGCAGCTGGAGGCAAAGCAGGATACATTATGACATATAAAAAGGGACCAGGCAATCAAGTTTAGGGAATTAAACCCCACCCTTTTAATCCAAATTATTTATTTATTGAGGGGGAAAAAGAACCCAAAACCAAGAAAGAAAAAGAAAGAAAGAAAAAAAAGAAGATACATTGAATGTAAGATATTGCCTTACCTTAACTGAAGCAAAGCAGGATTTTGCACTTATCAATGTTGAAATTGCAACTTCTTTGTCTTTCCTCCCTCAGCCATCACAAACTCATACACACATACACACAAACACATGCACACACACACACTCACTCTATAAAATCCATTCTGGTGAAAAAGGTTTTGAAAAAGTATGATCTTTCAGTTTTTAAAAATAAGTCTTAAACATAATCTAATTTAAACATGGATGTCTTGTACACGTCAGAAAGGGAGGAAGTGCACATTTTATTGATTAATGAATGACACTTATTTTCCTGGATATAGAATTACAACATCTTACTCTTCCCATACCTACTTCCATATTCATGCTTCCATATTTAAATACAAAGTTGGCTTTGACATTTACCAAGGAGAAAAAGTGAACTAGAATAATAAGCGGGACAGGATTATAGGCTCTTTTAAATGAGGAATGCATCTGTGGGCATTGATGCTGCACACTGAGCCATTACACAGCTCATTACTGAACCATAATACGTTACAGTGGAAAAAAAAATTGTTTGAAATTATGTCTTTCAGAGAAGCTCCCTTAAAAATTTTCAGAGAAATGGCTAATGAGGGTGTAGAACAAGCACTTAGGACTGCTAAAGAAGAAATCAAGAGGTATATTTTCCTCTGAGATCTAAAGTACGAGTCTTTGAAGGAAAGCAGGTCAAACAGTGGTTCATGTGTAAGTCCCCCACATGATACTGTGAAAAAAATGGATATTTCAGTGAAGGCAAAAGGAAAGCCTAACAGATAAACCTTCTGAAGCATCAGATGGCAGGTGGTGAATGCCTAACCTGGACCAGTAATGGATGAAGAGCTGGAAAGTGGTATGAGAGAGAAGCAGCTTCTAATTATTTTGTGATTTGCTTTAATTTAAATCAGACTTTAATTTGTTGTCACAGCAGATTAACAGTGGCTGCACAAACAAATGTAATGAATTCAGGGTGTTTCAAAGCCAAAGGCTAAACCTGGATTTATTGTTGGCATGCGCTTTATTCATCTCACTGGCCTGGGCAGGACTTGTTTCTTTTTGCTTTTCCTTTTTTCTTTCCTAGAGAAGTCAGTGATTTAAGGCGAACTAATGAGAAATAAATAAAATGAAGCAAGCTTCAACTTAACTTGAGGATTTGTGTTTGTGTGGGTATTTCAAAGTAATGCCATAAACAGCTGTGCCTTATTCTGTTTAATTTTTTTTTTTTTTTGACTGAGCAAAGAGAAAAACTATTCTCCACCATAACACTGATTTGGACCTAATCTGGAATAGCCTTTTTATTAATATTGTACTAAACCTCAGGAAATGATGCCATAGGCCACATATTAGTGCCAAAATACATATGAAGTCAGTTGATTCTATTTATTAAGACCATACAAGGTCTTTGACCTCCTTACAGTGCACAAACATTAGGCCAGCTGGCTTACAGACATTCTTTTATACTAAATCTGCACACTCATATCTGTTAGCAACTTTTCATTTCATCACGGCACAAGGAGTACCAGAACTGTAGCAGTGGTTTATATGATTATATTTAGACTGCATGACTGGCCAGTAGAAGTACATACTGTGTCATTTTCATACGTTCATTAGTGGTGGCTGATAACAACCACACTGCTGCTCTCAGGTAGATAAATCATATTAAACCGAGAACCTGGAAATTATCAGAGTAGGAATTAGCTCTGAACACCCATCTCACTATATAGCACAGAAATATTTAATTTGGCAGGAATTTATCACTGGAAAAAATCATCTGTGTGTAAAAGCATTTAAGAATGCCTTTTCAAAAGCCTGAATAGGCACAAATCCCTTTCTGAGGTGCAAGTATGGGTTAGAGGTGTTACTGATTTTCAAAGAGATTACCTGAATCTGTAATGGAAAGGTGCAAAGTGACTTTGTTTAGTAGACATAACCCACATTTCCTGAGCCCATCAGGCTCTGCAAACTGCAGACAAACACAACCTGTTTATCTCATGAATAGCCTGTCTGTTCACAACCTCAAGGTCTCAACAGAGACCAAATTCAAAACATTTTGTCACCATTCATATTCCTTCACTAATTCACCAAGCCTACATGGGAAGGCATCATGTTCCATTCTGGGGCAGGGTGTGTACTCCATCAGCATAGTTATGTTTTGTCTTCTTACATTGGGCATAAATTGCAGAGTTTAGTAGCCGGGTGCTGCCAGGGTGAGCCATGTGGGAGGAGGCGGTGAACTCCCTGTGCTAGTCCCAGATGGTCCCATGAGGCTGTGACACAGATCAAAACAGACCATTAAATGCCAAAACTTCAACCAGGCAGAGGAGCTTATGGTACCTCTACTCAAACATATTTAAGAAAGAGCAGCAGCTGTGAGGGACAGGAGGCACAGCTGGACCCGCCACCTCAGAAGGAGATTCTCCATGATGGAGGAGATACCTCCAAGGGGACTGTGGCCATTGGTAATGTACGCCAGGGTAGGAACACCCCTTAGGCACTGCAGCCTGTGGAAGACCCATGCTGGGACAGGAACACTGCCAGGAGGGCAACTGCAGGCAAAGCATGCCAGGACAGGGGAGTATTAAGGAGCAAGAAGTAGTGGAGGAAAATAAATGAGAAGCAAGGAGCATCAGAAAGAAACCATTCAGTGCAGATCCCAAACTCCTGCACTGCCTGTCATCTCACCAAAGGGACTGGAAGAGACTGTAATGTCGCAAAATGAAGGGAAGCTGAGACTACAAAGTGGAGGAGGAGACGTGTTTGACTGAAGCAGAGCCCGGCGGAGGGGTAGCAAAGACATTTCCCTAAATGTTTCTTTAACTGTTTATACCTTCTTTTTTCTCATACCTGAATTGGTAATACAAGGTTTATGTTAATTGGCAATAAATTAAATTAAGTGAAATTCCCCAAGCTGAGACAGTTTAGCTTGTCACACTTCTTAGAGTAAGCCTTCCTTTACTAGATGTAGAGACTTCCTTCCTTAACTGTGGCTCATCTTTCTAAAACAAGCCTTTAAAATTCTGTAAAGGTCTTGAAGAACATAATCAATGAAAATTTACGTCTTCCTAAACATGTAGTAAAAAAATAGGACAGTTCTGGCTGGACACTCCCCTATTCCAAACAAAGTTGATATTCTTCATATTCCTGCTTTGATATGCCTTGAATTAGTGGTACCTTCTTCCAGTGAGACTGACAAATTATAGATTTATCTCTGATTAGTTGGCTCTGACTCTCTGGGAAAAAAACAGGTCTGATCGTTACATTTGTAGATGTTACACTCTTTGAGGAAATTTTTCTTGAGCGGATCTCGAAAACATAAAATGGCACTTAAATGACAATGACCAAGGATGCCTACAAATCTTCGTTAAAAAAACCTTAACATTTTATTAGGAGAAATAAATGAAAAATAGAAATATTCATATATTTGCATAAGCACTACTTCATTTTCCTGAAACTGCATTCATTTAGCTTGTGCCTAAGTGAGAAGCAGCCAGAAACCCCTCTCAATTTTGTTTATACAGTTGGGACATTAATATTTATTTCTTTCTTCCTTTGGGCCATAGCTAGTGTACCTTCTGTGATCCCCACGTACTCCTAGTGTTGTTTTTCATAGCAGCATTTGTTTGTTTTGCATAGTATTGTTCTTCAGAAACTGAGAAAGATGTTTTATGAATTATTCAATCCAATATTATCAACATTTAACAATCAGTTATATCCTTGAGTAATATTTAAAACAATTTATGTGAAATGATCCAGAAAGTAACTATAGTTTTATCTTGCTTCTCCCAAATTCAGTTCTTGCCTAACATTGTGCCCATTGATCCATTTCCACGTTTCTTCTCTCTCACAAATACAATCCAATTTATCCCATTATCTGGGCTAGCTCCTTTCCTTGTGTTTCCTGACCTCTATGTCCAGACTGCTCCTGTCTTCATCTAATCCTGGTGCCTTGATAGAGGGGTACTTACGTGAGTTTTGTGAACCTCTTCAGCCTTTGTGGTTTTTATGCCTAAAGTTTCCCCTGAATTAGATTTCAAAATTATTTACAGATGGGAAGCTTGTAGCTCTAATATCAAATAATTGTAGTAAGTGGAAGCAAAAAGTGAAATATGTCTATTTTATGGGAAGGTGACTAAATTGTGTGTGTATGTGTATGCATGTGTGTTTGTGTGTAAGACACAGAGACTCCTCTCAGAATTCCTGCATTCTTAAATTACCTAAAAAAATTTAACACATATAGACACTAGTATTCCTACTGTCGGAGTTATTTATGAAGAAGCTTAGGCATTCATGTGAATTGCTAAAAAGAGGAACATGCAATTTTTTTGAAACATTGGCCTTCCCTTTATAGAATGCAAATAAAAAAATGAGCCAGTCAACAAGAATAAAAATGGATTCGTAATAACTGGATGATAATAGGATGCTAAATCTCTATGCTATGATAAACAGTTGTCACCTAGAGGACTGAGTTCACCAATTCACAGAGGGGAGGGGATTAGATGATGTGTTTTGTTGTTTACATATTCATAAGATTTTGGGATCCCTGATGGAAATCACAACCTCCATTTAAATCTTCTTTAAATCTTTGTCGCTGCTGCCTACTTTAATCTCTTCTCGTAAAGGGAATGTTAAAACAAGGAACATCAAGGGCGATTTTCAACTTCAGTGCAGAGAAAGAGGGCACTCAGCAGTTTTCAAAACCAGGTAGAGTTACAGCTCTTGCTCCTAACAATGCCTACTAGATTAAATTTTGAATGTGCATTCTGAATAAGTAGTTTACATAATGCAATACAGGTTTAGAACTTCAAGTTTTGCTTTAAGGATGGCTTGTTTCTTAATAATAAAATGAGCCTCTATTGCTAGGAAGTTTTATTCTTGCAAGTAAACACTTTAGATGTTTTTTTTCCCTCATCCTTCTTAATGCTGTTCCACACGGGGCAATGAAAAAATGCCTTATTCTTATGATGACATTTTAGGATTTAAAGTACTCTATTTATGTTAGTGGAAATCCATAGAATTCAATACAGTCACTTCTGATTTACAACAGTACAAAAGGAAGAGAATTGAGCCTATGATTAACAGTGTCCTAGCTCTGACCAAGACTTTCTGTTTCAGAGTTACTTCCAGCAGTTTTCTTAAGGTGGACTGTTAGTAATGAAAATTTCTGTAACATCCAAACAAAAAAGACAAGCCAGGTAAGTACTAGGAATCAGTAAAAAGATTCAATACAATCTTGGAAAATCACATTGAAGGTCACAATGTTTTTCCCTTCCATTTCTAAATATTAGAAACCCTAAACTGAGTGATTGAGTCATTGTTTAAATTAAGTTTGTTCCAACGGGACTGAGACTTTAATTCTAAACTAGTGTTGCCTGCCTCGACCACCCTCTTCCAACAACAGAAGCAAACTAAACTGTCTGTCAAGGGAGGTGGGACCTTCGTAGTCTATAGGGAAAGCAGTTATGCCTAAATATCCAATATATTAACAGCATTGCAGCTAGATTGGAAATGTAATATCATCTAATGTTTTTATGAAATAGCATTTTCTGTTCATTAACAAAATATTTCAATGAATAGCAGAAAATGTGTACATTACAAAATTTGGTCTATACTTGAAATTCCAAATAATAATTATGGAGTAATAGCAACCACTATTTTTACTTCAAGGGGTAGAAAGCTCCTTAAATCTGTGTGAACTGTGATTCAGGAGTTGTGATGTGCTGCATTACCTCTGTGGACCCTTCCAGTTCTCAGCTTAATGAGAATTCTGCTTT
Organism: Burhinus oedicnemus; assembly: GCA_008921705.1. Classification (NCBI taxonomy): domain Eukaryota; kingdom Metazoa; phylum Chordata; class Aves; order Charadriiformes; family Burhinidae; genus Burhinus; species Burhinus oedicnemus. The sequence continues at coordinate 1,578,461 of VFFE01007186.1, forward strand.
TTGCATTGTAGGGATGTGGTCTCTACCCTTGAATAGAAGTTTAAATTATAGTTTACAAAAAAAGTTCAAGCAGTTTTCCCTTCCTGTCACCTTTTTGCTTTTCTACCCTCCCTAAAGGATTTGATGTGAGATTTAGAATTCCATCATACAAAAGTGTAAAGAGAAAGTCATAGGAAAGGGTAAGCAGAAAGTAATAATAGCCTAAAAGTGCATCTTCAATGGTGGGCCAGGGAATTCCTGTCCACTTTTCAGCTCTCAGGTGTTATTGTACATCCAGCTTCATTCTGACATGATGTCACTTTGCAGTCTCCCCTTCTGTTTCCCAATGTAGACAAACCTTAGATTTAACAGAAGCCAGTGCAAATGAGAACTGGTCCTCGGCATGAATAGCTGGGACACCAGGATCTCAGGTTGTACACATACAGATAACCTTAGATATATACTTCCTTTTTAACTTTTTGATGGATTTAACATTATTGACAATAAAGGTACTATTTATATTGTTGAACTGCTTTTGGATCACATAAAATTAATTCAGCATGAGGTGTAGAATTTTCCTGAAAGCTACATGAAAAATATGCATATTCCAAGATATTTTATAGCTCAGGAATTATATTTTTCTGGAATTCTCTACTGCTTCTAGAGAACACTAAATAAGTTGTTAATAGTGGAAATGTTCATTTGTCATTAACTATGAGTAGTTAGGATGTGTGCTCTTCATTTCCCCCCTTAATACTCTCCCTCTGACCCGTCCCCAGCAGTCTAAGGTATGTACATTCTCATAAGACTAACAAATAGAACTTCATTCCTTAAAGTATTCCTTTTGAAACATTGCCAGAAAGGATGTGAGGGCATGAACTGTATTTCAGGAACGTCAAGAAACAGTGTAGGAGAAAAAAGAAAACCAATGAAATCTTTAAAGAAGGCTGTTCAGTGAATCAGAGAGCACCTTTGGTTACTTTCTCTTCCTTATTATAATAAGAATCATCTACACTGAATGATATCTTAGGTGTTTTCTCTACTGGTATTCAAATTATATCTCTCCGTTTCCTTGTTTGTGGCTATTACAGCTTTTTATGCTTTTCCAGCGGAATTGCATGTGGGAGAAAAGGCTTCTTGAATGATTTTCACCTATTTTAAGATAAAGTATGTTAAATTTGTACTTATTTCTGTTCACATTTATAAATATTTCAGATTTACTCTGTATTGCATAAATTAATTATTTGATTTCTAGTTGCTTTTGGTATTAAGATTCTTTAAAATCTGTAAAATGGTAAGCATTTCTTTCAGGCATGCTCTGCTGTGTGAGGCTGAAAACAGCCTAAATTTGGCATTTGCTTTATTACTTATTTAGTCTGAGTTAGAAATAAACCTATTTTAGATGCAGTATAGCATTCATATTAGAATGTTAAAAAAAAAAAAAAAAAAAACAACTAAGGAATTTGTTCCAACACTGAACAAGGAATTCATTAAAATAAGAAAAACAGTACTGGCCTTACAGTTGTTCTTCGTATGTAGAAGTGTGGAACTCATACGTCCTTTTAGAAGTTTTTTCAAACATGCTTCCTGCAACAGGGCTAGAGATAATATGAACAGAACATCATGTAATGTAAAACCTGTAGTAAGATGTGGTATGTTGTCAGACAAAACTTTCTAAAAACTGAGTTGCTCTGTTTGTCAGGTGGACTTTTTAAACTGATAGATGAAATAGGTAATAATGTCCATTAGCAACCCACAACGTTAAATAAATGGAGAGGTGCAGAACTGAAGAGTGTACTGGAAAAAATGACAGGAACCCCTTCAGCTGGTTTTTCCTGTGAAGTGTATGTTGCGACACACCTTATAATATAAACATTTCCTCTGTAGTCAATGGGGGGAACTAAATTTCTCCAGAGATTAGACTCAATCTTTCCACACGATTAGGCTCCTGTACTCCTTTTGGCTGGGGTAGAGTTAATTTTCTTCATAGTAGCTAATATGGGGCTATGTTTTGCATTTGTGCTGCAAACAAGCTTGATAATACAGGGGTGTTTTAGTTGTTGCCGAGCAGTGCCTGCCCAGAGTCAGGGCCTTTTCCGGTTCTCGTACCACCCTGCCAGCGAGGAGCGTGAGGGTGCACAAGAAGTAAGGAGGGGATACAGCTTGGACAGCTGACCACAACTGACCAAAGAGCTATTCTATATGATGCCATACTCAGCAATAAAACTAGGGGCGAGGTTTGCGGGGGGCGTGGGAGGCGGAGGGGGCGATGCCCGGGGACTCGCTGGGCAACAGTCAGTTGGTGCTGAGCAATTGCTTTCATCTGCATCGCTTGTCTGTCTCGGGTTTTACTTCTCTCTGCTATTTTCCATTATTATTATTATTATTTTTAATCACAGACCAGCTCCAGTGCAGGTGAGCCCGCGCTGGGGAAGGGGATCGAGGCGGAAAGGGCCGGCAAGGAGCTCTTTTTTGGGGCTCTCAAAGCCGGGAAAAGCGGCTAGCTCGTGCCGGAACCGGAACCGGAACCGAGGGCGGGCTGCTGACGCGGCAGGGGGCGGAGCCAAGGCCCCACGCGGCGGTTCTAAGCGAGCGGTCCCGGAGCAGGCAGCCGGCGGGCGTCACCGCGGCGAGAGCGGACGAGCAGGTGCAGCATCGCGCAGGGTGGGTGGCTGCAAGCCTCGCGACAGAGCTGGCCACGGGCTGGGCGAGCGCAAGTGGAGGAACATCCGCCTGCAGGGGGACGTGCTCAGGCGTGCGGGAGGCAGAGAGCGGCGATCGGTCACCTCCCGGCTCAAGAGAAGAACATGGCCGCTGAACGGCCCAAAGCCACTGCAAGAAAGAATGTGGGAGCTCAGACCGAGCTCCCGCGCAAGCGTGTGGCCGTGCAGGTCTCCGGCTGCGGCGAATGCCTGAGCCTGGCACTGGTACCAGGGGGAGCCAGAGACACGGCCTGTGTGCGGGGCCATCAAATAAACGATCTGCTCGGGCAGGTGGTTGAACTGAGGGAGGAGGTAGAAAGGTGAAGAACCATTAGGGAATGAGAAAGAGAAATAGACTGGTGGAGCCACACCCTGAGGCACAGGCAGCAGGAAAAGGCCCTACCAGAAGTGGATGATCCCCCTCCCTCCTGCCACCAGGCAGAAGGAGGGGACTTAAGGGACAAGGGGGAGTGGAGGCAGGTCCTTCCTCGGAGAGTCAAGCGAAACCCCTCCTGGCCCCCCTCACCTTCCCAATTGCCCTTGCATATTATTATTGTTGGTTTTGTTGCATTTTTATTTTTATTTTTATTAAACTGTTCTTATCTCAACCCATGTGTTTTCTGTTTCCCTTCCAGTTCTCTTCCCCCCATCCCCCTGTGGGGGGAGCAAGCGAGTGACCCTGTGGTGCTTAGCTGCTGGCTGGGGTTAAACCACGACAGCTCCTAACTTTCAGGAGTTTGAAGTCTGGCAAGAAGAATCCAAGCCTAAGTCAGTGAAACTTAGTTTCCTTTATCTTTAATGCAGACTAGCATTTGTGAGGACGGTGCAAAAGTACCAACAGCCTTTTCTGGGCTCCTTGCTCGAGTCTTCATTAAGCTATCAGACTAAGCTAGCTGTTCTTAGGAGTGTAAGTAACCATAATGAGATGAAAACACTGATAAAAACCCCTTTACTTTTATTGATTTTAACTAACTAACTAAGGAGGATAGTATTTGTTGTTTACATTGCTATCCATTTTTTTTTAGAGTTTACACTAAGTAGTTGTGTTGCCTAGCAATTTTATTAAAACCTCTGAATAATGCATAAGTGTTTGTATACAACTTACAAGCTCCGTAGGTTGTATTATATATTAACAGATGCATTGCAAATCTTTCCAGTTCAGGAAGTATTTGATTACCAAATCATGAAGCTGGTAGAATATGCATGTAATCAGATTGAGTAATAGTCTTCTACATATAAAATAACGATAATATTTTGCACTTTGGGAGTAACTACCATCTGTGGATCTCAAACATTTCATATCCATTAACAATTAAACCCTCACACCTCTGCACTGCAAGCAATCTGCCAACATTTTTTCTACCTGTAAGTTGCAACGCACAATGGCACATATGTATCCATAATGTAATACATTAGCAATTCAGTACTTCTTATATGTAGATCACAGCTGGACCCCGTTGTCATAACTTGGATTCTTCAGTGGTTTGTCTCATCAGCACATAACCTTATTACAATAATCTTGTTTACCAAATCGTTTCAGTGCAAGACAGTCTCATTCATGACTAATCCTACGGATTTGTCAACTTGGGTCTCAGTATTGTAACTGAGCTCCAGTGAAATAGACTCGTATATTCCTTCCATTATTAGAATGCTAATCATGGCTCTTATAGAGTCAGACATTAGAGCCTTGGAGAAAATAATGTACCGTGACCTGACGTGGTAGAGCTCTTTTCAAGACAAGGCATCAGAAACGGACTTCTTAATCATAATTTTCACAATATAATATTAAAATCATAAGAATCTTCACAATTAGTGTTGAAAGCGGGGAGGGGTGTTCTGTAAATATGTTACAAAGCAGCATGATTGTGCATTTTTTATTCTGATGAAGTTATTAATCAAAAAACATTGGAGCTGATTTTCTAGATATCCAGGAAAATAAACTTTTTAAAAAACGTATAATAAGGTCACATCTGTGTAGCCTGAAAAAATCATACTTCCTTTTGCTTATGGGAATTGCACACATTTAACATCTGATATTACTCCATCTGATGTAAGTAATTGCATAGCACAGGGAGCACAAGGGCATCAAAAGGACTTGAACTTTGTAAAAACTTCTTTGTTGACAGAAGTAATATAAACAAGATTAGGTGTGATGATGCATGACTGTATGCAGAGGGACAGATTTAAATAGATTGTAAATTGATCTCATAATGCATTAAGTAAACTAGGAGTAATTCAGGATGGTGATGTAGAAAAGGAGTCTTCACAGGCTCATTGTTTGGCAAGAGGAAGGAACACTCAATGAATCACAGGAAAGAAAGGCTTCTCTAATTTTGAGATGTTTTAGTTTGTTCCCATGTCTAGCAAAGTATATGCAAGGGCAACAGTACATTAGTCACCTCAGCAACAAAAGCTCTAAAAAAATTCCCATTATTCCGTATTGTGCAAATAACGAAAGAAGATATACAAACAGCAGAATGTTATGAATGTTCATTTGGATTTTATAAAAATCATACATTTTTAAAGATTACACTATTTATTACGTATAAATTAAAGTTTTTGGATAAAAAAGTAATGGGGAACTTTGTTTTGTCGCAAAAAAGTATTTTCAGTATCACTGAAATCAGCATCAATACATTTTCCATTACTTCTCTTGCTTAAACGAAGTTTGTTCCTGGAAAAATTTTAATCTGTAAAAACTAAAAAAAAAGAAAGTCCATTAGAATTAAACATCATAAAAGAATTCATGGATTACTGGGCAAGATATCTACTAGTTATTTGAAATAAAAGCCATGATTAAAACACCTATACAGTTATTGAAGAAAATAAAATGCACTGTTGAAGTCATACAAAGTAATGTTTAATTCCACTTCATCAGTCACACGTTTGCTTCTGCATCTGCCATAGATTGGTGAAAGGAATGGTGACTCATGCCATAGACCTCTCAGTTTGTGGCCGTGAATGTCTTAAATTCATTAAATCTACTTCATTTATGTTGTGTAACAGAGATGCTGATGAGCCTTACAGCACACACATCCCACTTCATAAACATTTGTCTGGGATTGTCCTCTCCAACATACACTTGAAATATACAAGGAAAAAGCTCAGCTTTGTCTTCCTCATTCCTCTGTCCCCAGTAGTAATAATTCTAGATAACATTTCACAGTTAACCACACAGCAGAATTCTTAAAGAGTTCCTGAAGAGACAAGTTTGAAAATGAGACTCAATTTGTCCTTATTATGAAATGACAAAGCATTTAGTTGAAAACTGAAAGTTCAGCAAATGTGTTTGCCAGAGATTTCAGCTGTGCTAAAAAGCTGTCAGCCTCTTAGTCTCTAAAGTCTACACTATTTGCAAAATTCACCTGGGAGAGCAGTGAAGTTATAACACCAACATACTCTACAAATTCTCTGCTTTTGTTCTGTACCCATAGCATCAGTTGACAGTTACGCATACTTTAGAGGATTTTCAGATGAAATATTTTTGTGTTCTCTAGGTGAGAATGAGGAGCGATGCTTTGCAGAGAAGAAAAAGGGAGACAGAAGAATCATTGTCTGCCATTAGACTATATAAATCAAACCCAGTATTTAGATCAGTGAAAATGACAGGGTTTTTAAGCTGGAGAAGAGAGGACAGATGGATGCTAGCTTTATAGGCCCAAACTTGCTGGTAGCAAAATGTAAATTATTGATACTCAGTTTGTTAAATAAAGCCCTCTTTGCACTCATAGCAGGGCTTTTCTTCAAGATTTCTTTGACGAGACAGATTTTTCCTTTTTTCTGATAGCTCTCAATAAAACTCCTTCAGTACACTTGTGCAAGCACTTTAGAGTACTGAAGTAAGCTTTCTGAATGTATAAAAGATTTCTTTGAGAGCTTTGATGTAATTTGTGAATTTTCAAAGGCAAGATTTATGGTATCATAATCTTCTTCAAGGCAAAGTGGCATCAGAGTTACCTTGTCCATGTGAAGTCATAGGGTATTATGGAAAGGGAGACATGAGCATAAGGCACAGAGCAGAAAAATGTTTCAATATGATCAGAAGTACATTTAAAAACAAAGACAAAACAAAAGAAATAAAAACTAGAAATGAAATTAATAAACAGCTTAAATATATTAACATCAATTTAAAAGTGACTAAAACTAACAGCAATGCAAAGATTTTTTATAAGAAAGATGTTACATAAAGAAAAATGCTATTTGTGATACATATTCTATAATCCTGAGCATGCTCCTGTATTAATAAAACTGGAGACCCTTTTGTATAGACACAAAGACGTATAGAATCATACAATCAGAGAATGGTTTGGCTTAGCAGGTACCTTCAAAGATCATTGAGTCCAATGTCCCCGCCATGGGCAGAGACATTTTTCACTGGATCAGGTTCCTCAAAGCCCCATCTAACCTGACGTTGAACACTTCCAATGATGGGGCATCCACAGCTTCTGTTCCAGTGCCTCATCACCTGCATCATAAAAAATGTCCTCATTATGTCCAATCTAAATCTATCCTCTTTCAGTTTAAAACTATTGTCTCTTTTCTTGTCACTACAGGCCTTGGTAAAAAGTCTCTCCCTGCCTTTCTTATAAGCCCTCTTTAAGTACTGAAAGGCCACAATAATGTCTCCCTGGAGTGTTTTCTTCTCCAGGCTAGACAACCCCAGCTGTCCCAGCCTTTCCTCACACAAGAGATGTTCCAATCCTCTGATCATTTTTGTGGCGCTCCTCTGGACCCGCTCCAACAAGTCCATGTCTTTCATGTACTGTGGATCACAGAGTTGGACACAGTACTCCAGGTGGGGTCTCATGAGAGCAGAGTAGAAGAGAAAAATCACCTCCCTTTACCTGCTGGCCACATTTCCTTTTGATGCAGCTCAGGATACAATTGGCTTTCTGCACACTGCTGGCTCATATCTAACTTTTCATCTACCATTATCCCCAGGTCTTCTGTGCAGGTCTGTTTTCATGCCATTCACCACTGTCTGTATTGATACTGAAGATTGTCCCAACCCAGGTACAGAACCTTCACTTGGCCTTGTTGAACTCCATGAGGTTCATATTGGCCTACTCTTCAAGCCTGTCAAGGTCCTTCTGTATGGCATTCCACTACACCACTCAATTGGGCATCATCCGCAAACTTGCTGAGGGTGCACTCAGTCCCACTGCCTACGTCACTAATAAAGATATTGAACAGTACCAGTCCCAATATGGACTGCTGAGGGACACCAATTGTTACTGATCGGCATTTGGACATTGAGCTGTTGACTGCCATTCTTTGGATGCGGCCATTCAGCCAACTCCTTACTCATCAAATAGTCCATCCATCTGTCCTGGTTTGAGGTAAAATAGAACCAATTTTCTGTTCAGTAATTTTACTTTTTAGCTAAGCCTCTTCTAACTAACTGAACTTTCTGAAATTAACTGTAGTCCACTCCCAGCATGATAAGACCTGATTATTTATAATTTATGCTAAGGAATGGTATGCAGAGAGGCTCTTGCTTATATGTATTGCTATAACAACCAAGGTCAGCTAACTTTGTTGTGTGCCCTGTTGGAGGGTCAGAAGCAGAAAAACATAGAAGGGTCGGACCTGTGGGGAGGAGCAGACAGGACAGGTGACCCAAAACTGACCAATAGGATATTCCATCCCAGCTGCATCATGCTCCGTATAAAAGCTAAGGGATCAAATGGTCAGCCATCTTTCTTCAATGGCTGGCATCCAAGGAGGACTCTGTCTGCCTTTGATCCCAATCCATGCATTCCTGAATCCAGATCCAGAATCCAGTTCCCGTCCGTCACTGAGTCCAATCTGGGACTTTCCTCGTGCCTGCTGGTGACATGATTGTCACCCTGGGAGCTTGATACTGTTTTGTATATATTTCATAATTTCATTTTTATTATTTTATTATTAATATTTCATTAAAGTAGTTTAGTTTTTTTTCCTAAACTCATATGTCTCTTTCTCTCTCTCCTTCCTCTCCTTGGACAGAGAGGTGGGGGAGAGCATCTGTCATTCATTTCAGTGGCCAGTCCAGCCCAAATCACAACACCATAAAATCCATCTCTCCAATTTAGAGACAAGGATGTTGTGTGGGACCATGTCAAAGGCCTTGCAGAAGTCAAGATAGATGACATCAGTTGCTCTTCCCTTATCCACCAACAAAGTCACTCCATCGTAGAAGGCCACCAAATCAGTCAGGCAAGATTTGCTCTCTGTGAAGCCACATTGGCTCTCTCATCACCCCCTTGACATCCAAATACTTTGACATATCTTCCAGGAGTATCTGTTCCATGTTCTTACTGGGCACTGAGGTGAAGCTGACTGGTCAGTAGTTGCCAGGGTCCCTTTTTACCCTTTTTAAAAATGAGTGTGATGTTTCCCTTTTTCCAGTCACTGGGGACTTCGCCTGACTGCCATTACTTTTCAAATATGTTGGACAGGAATGCCCTACTGACCCATCTGCCAGTTACCTCAGGACCCTGGGAGACATCTCATCAGGTCCCATGGACCTGTTCAGGTTCCTCAGATGGTCTCAAACTTGATCTTCTATGATGGATGCAACTTCATTCCCCCAATCCCTGCCTTGAGATTCAGGGACTCAAGAGATATGGAAAGATATGCACATGCACATGTATATAAACCCCTACATTTACGCATTAAAGAACATTTTTTCTGAGTTTTAAATTGGAGTGCCAACTGAATCCTTTTTGTTTGTTTTTCACAAAGGTACTTACAGTTATTCCATAGCTGTTGTTGTTTAGGGAAATGAGTGATGTTTATAGCTCTATTTGTGCTCTTAGTAAAATGAAAGAGATATTGGCATCTTTGATTAGAAAACCTGATGCTACTAGAAAAAGACTATTTTGAGGGCATTTTATCAGATCTGAAACAGAATTGATAACTTACTGGATAAATACAAGTTAAGAGCAACGACTCCAAATTTAATTCTTTTAAATCAATTAATTAAATACATCGGAAGATATGGAGCAGAATGAAGTACTAGCAAAGGTACAGATGGCTACGTTGTTATCTCCTGTAGGATATGTTTCTGCTGAAGATGGTTCTGAAAGAAAAAAAACATATGCTTTAAAAAATTGTGCTTTAAAGCTGTTCTGTCCTGTGAAATCCTAAGTTTTAGTATCCAGTTGAATTATTAATTTAGTTTCTGGGCCTATTTTTTAAGCATTTTGTATGTTTCCAGATAAAGATTGACACTGAGAAGTTATTGATGAAATAGCTCTTTTCCACTAGTAGAGTAATATTTGTGTCCTTATGAATTGCCTCTATGAATTCATTTTGGTACAGAACAGGGTTATTTAAAAAAATTCCAGGAGACAATTTTATAAATCATGCACCAAAGAAACTAATTTTACATATAAACAAATATAATAAAATATAAAAGTACTTTTTAATGTATTGTTTGAAATAAGTAGTCAAGGAAATAAGAAGGAGAACCTTCATTTAACAAAAAATATTGGTTTGATTTGCATCTCTGCCATACCAGCTTAACTGAAAGGGTCTCAGGACATCCCGTCTTAATTTTTGATGGGTTCATTGCCCATAAGAAAGTCCTAATACAGTTAATTTTTATTTGCTATCTAAAAAGTTTAAATTATCTTGGAAGTTTTATGATGGACATGGCCTAAAAATAGTTCATTCTGTCTCTGTTCTTCCCGTCACAAACCAATTTCGCTTCCTGCTATGAAAGATTTTAAGTGATGGTGAACTTTTTTTGACAACACTAGAGTGGGTATTAGAGAAGCTAAAATTAGTTTAGTTTACAATTACAGAGAATTGATGTTACCTCCTCAACTAAACTGAAAGAAATCCTGTAAAATCATTAACCTAAGATTAGAAACAGTCTGTCACAATAATGAGGACAGGTAACACCAATACTCTTTGTATGTAACTGATTACAGAGATACCGCTGAATACAGAGAAAAATACAACTAATAGACAGTACACATTTATCAAGGAAAATGAAATGTTGATCACATATGTTTAGAGAAATCAATCAATTAAAATGTTCAAAATTTAATGTCCACAATTTCTTCATTATTTTATTAAGGGATTGACTCTTCTTTTTTGGTTTTGTTTTTGTTTTTACAAGGACATATAGAAAAGAAACACAGGCTAAAACAGAGCAGAAACACTTAGAACTATTTCCAATTTTCCCTTAATTTTTTGAAAGTGATAATTAAATCCTTAAAAGTTCTTCTTTTTTTTTGTAATTTTGCTCAGAATGTTTGCCATTAAAAAGCTAAATGTAAAAAGAAACATTTATTTTCAATTTTTTTTTTCAAATTTTTTGACCGGGTTCCTCTTAACCACTCTCCCACAGAAACTTTGACCCAAGTAGCTGATTGGACCTCAGATTTTTTCTTTGAGGACTGTTACTCACTGTAGTGGAAAAGATTGTGTATGCATGTATTTACACACATGTATTACTTTACATATATATGTATATATGTGGTTGTCTATATGTACACTCATGCATACACCTACCAGAAACACATTAGGTTAATATCACTGAACTATCTGGTAATGATAGCCCCAGATAAGTTATAAATCTAAATCTAGAAAGAGCTTGCAAAACTGTTTGTTTGCCAACTGTCTGGTCTACTGAGTTATTGTAATTTATTACTGACCTTGGTTACGAGGTGTGAAATGCATCAGGGAAGATGTTGTGAATCATCACGTTGTTTTCACCTATTGTGCTTGCTGTCTGCAGCTGAAATATGAATGAAATGATGTATTTTATGCAGTTTTTTTCAATGACAGTCAAAGAAAATACATTCAAGGCAAAAGACTTTATGATGTCTCCTTCATATTTTTCCTTCATACTTCTGGTATGAAATATTGCCTCTCAAAATGTTTAGACACACTGTATTGCCAGGTTGTATGCACTTTTCCTGTGGCTAAGCAAAAGAAGCAGTGAGAAAACCTTGATGGAAAGATCACTTATTACCTGCCTCATATCACATTCACTTCCCAAATCTTTTGCCAGAGGCTCATGTCAAATGCAGAATACTCAGATATAAACTTGACAGTTGCTCCAAACCATACAGATTGTTCCAGTTTCTTCAGCAACTCCAGACACAGTAAGATATATCATTGCTTAAATAATAATAGCTAGAGGGATTTCCCCCTACAAGTTATAAAGACTAAATTGTAGCTTTCCTATTAAAGGATGAGTTCTGAAAAAGGGATTCTGGCTCTGAGTGAGTCACAATTGACCGAAGTTGTGTCTAGTTATGCAGAATTCTGTGATATCTTGTTATTAGCAGCTCTGTTCCACTAAATCTACTGAGCCTTACTCAGTGACACAAGTATGTAAGAAGGAGTTAAACTCTTCATTTCGGCTATTTCCCACTGTCCCACTGCTGACAGTCTCACTCCTTTCAGACTCAGGAGAACAGCAGCTGCACAAAGCAGCCGGCCATCTGTCCTTTCTCTTAACAACTACACCTGGATACCACTAATGCTACACCTAATACTAAATCCAGGTAAATGCACATTCACAAAAGATTTGCAAGAGGCTGGAGAGTGTTCAACACCTAGACAACCTTCTGCAGTTGTGCAGATCTGCTAATATTCTGGTTTAAGATAAATAACATTATAATCGAAAAATACCTATTGAAATGTATTTATTTAAAGAAAGATCTAAGAATTTGTTGTTGCACTAGTTCACCTTGCACAGCCATAACATCTTTGGTATTTTTCTCTTAAATCAGCCTAAAGGGCTATTTGTAAATTTATGCATCAAACATCCCTGTTTGGATGTACATATATTTGAGATTACACTGTTCAAAAAGTTTTTGTACTGTTCTTCCAAAATATAAATGCATTCTACATTTTTTTGTTTGATCTGTGTGCAGATGTAGATGGTTTTTTGGATATATAAAACACACATATACATATACAAATACAAATACAAATACAAATACAAATACAAATACAAATACATACTTATTTTAAACAAAAAAATCAAAGATCATCCTGGGTTAGCTAGTGAAAGACTTGCAGGAAGGATGGATATAAGATTAAGTCTTATATCATTAAATGGAAAAATAAAAATTAATGTACTGCTCAGGTGATGTTCTCATATGAACACACAGTTGCATACACCTTAGTGACTGGCCTTATGCAGCTCTAAGTTGAGATACAAAATACTCTGACGTAAACTAGGGGAAAATACATACACAAATATACAAGCCAAAAGCATAAGTCTACGAGTAAAGCTATGGTGGCATATGAGATAGTTAAGTCAATGTACTCCGTCAAGTGAGACAACCTACATACAAATTACACTTAGCGTATTAATTTAATACTTTTCTTAAAAATGTAATTTCTTAGAGCATTAAAATCTATACAGCATTTTAGGAGAGTTAAGTATATTGATTTTGGGAAGAAACAAAAGGTTAATTTATTGAGTTACTGATGAATTGCTAAACTCTGAATATTTGGGAACCTATAGCCTTTCACCTTAGTGCAGTCATATAAATACTAGTTTAGAAAACTCTAGCTCTATCATACTTTTTAACATAGCTGGTACTTCCAGGCAAAACTTCTGGCATTTACAACTTAATGCATGTGCAGACAAAATGAATTTCATTCTATTCTTAAGCCCAAAAACACAAACTTCAAAAGGTTTAGGAAAGAGGTATATTACAGTAATCTGCTTCTGTAGTAGGAGTATGGCATAGTAACCATATATCTGCTGTATATAAGGACTAGTTAACTAATTTGCTTGCTTTCTTATTTTTATTCTTTCTTTCACTTTTTTTTTTTTGCATACTATATATAATTCTTTGAATTCAAACTCATAAAAAACTGTTGATGAGATTCAGCTTCAGAGGAACAGTTTTTGACTCATAATATTTCAAAAAACACATTTCTGGAAACTTTGCCATATTAAATCTTATTAATATAGGGGTCTGGTGCAGTCATTATTGAGTTGTCATCATAGTCTACAGGATATAAATCTAAAAAAAATGCCTCCAGTATAAAGAGAATTCTTTATTAAAACCACCTTTCTTTAAGACTATATTACCTCAATATGTGATTTTTGTGTGAGCAGGGCTTCCTTTTATGTCACCATGGTTGGTCAACTGCCTGCTTGTGTTGCATCAGTAGTAGAGCTATTAGAAAATGTAGAAAGCAGTCTGACAAGATGGCCTTTTAAAGAAAATCTTGTCAAACCAGTGATCCCAGGAAGATCTTCATTAAAATGAATGGAGTATCTCCCTGTTTTTTTTTCCAAAATGTGAGGAATGAAGTATGATTCAGTTTCCTTATCTTTGATAGCTCCTTACTTAATAGTCCAAGTCTGATTCTGTATGTATCCCAAGGAGATAATGCTAAGAAGCACTCGCAAATTGTTACTTCCATGTCTGGTCATCATCCTACTGTTTGATGTTATTTTGGCAAAATTCTCTACAACATTTAAAAGTTCTGCTGCAGGTAGCTAAAGACAGTGTATGATGACAGAGTCATCAGTTCTATCAGGGCTGTCTGCTTAACAGGCATAAGATATACAGAATTATACCTGTAAACAAATATAGCTGTAATTAGACAGCAGTACCGAATACATATTTCAGATCCTATTATCCAAAATGTGAATAATATTGGCAGGTGAAACCTGACTTGCAGGGACACCCAACATGTACAGCAAGTTACCAATTAATATGCTTCCACTGATGCTGGTCACCAATACATAGATACTGCACCCTTAACAAACCGCTTGCTTCAAAGTAGGCACTATCTAATGTGTCCAGTCCCTCTAGGCTGTCAGTTTAACACAGCATTTTTACAGTTTGCCTATAAGAATCTACTCAAGAATTTTCAATGCAGGAGCAAATGTATGAAGAATTTTCATGCTGTCTTCCTTCAGCTCAAGGAAGTTGCTTTCTCCTTCACTTATGCGGAAGAGTTCAACTGACAACAGGTGACATGAATTCCAGAGCTACATTTCCAAAACCATGGCTATGTCAGTAATCGGCTAGCTAGAAACAATCATTAGGTGTCGTGTTTCTAATTAGTAGCCACTTGATGGGTATTATTTTTTTCCTCCTTTAAATAGCAGAATATGCAGTGCTCCATCAACAGAATATGCAGTGCTCCATCCTCTTTCAAATTAAAAAAAAGATGCACTTAATTTAAAAAAACAAATTGCTAAGTGTATCCTTTAGATAAATTTGTCCAACACTACTAATAAAAATACAGTATGACAGAAGGATAGATCATATACATCCTAATTTTGAAAGAAAGCAATTTGTCTTTAAACACCTTGTTTCATGAATAACTTGATATGCTGAAGCAAGACAAGAAATTTCCCCAAGCCTTACTCAGTTCATGGCTGCTTTACACTTCTTATTACAACAGGCAGAGTGAAGTTATCTTTCCCAATTCTGAAGAATACATTTTTCCACAGGAGCAAATGCTGTGCTTGTTTTCTTCACTGTATCTATCTGTGGTTATTTGTGTTGTGAATAAAAGTGCAGGGAAGGTCTTGTTGCTAAGCTGCCAGAAGTTACATCACAGTTAGACAAAAGACTTGGTGGAAAAAAAAGGCTAGTGGTGGGAGAAAACCAAACATTTTCACAGGTGACTTGGCTAAAAATTGAGTTTAGCAAAGACCTTTTTTTTTTTCTTTGAGAGAAACTGAAGAGAAAAAAGAAAAGAAACAGAGACTTTTTCTTATTATTTGAGAAAGATCAGGAAGAGTAAGTACTTTAGGAAAATTATCTAGAAACATATCATAAAGTAAGTATGTCAGAAAGGGCATCTAAATAAAAGCAGATAGGAGGCAAAAATAGCCATAATTATCATCTAGAAAAAAGGGAGCCATGGTAAAAGTGGAGGTAAGTTCATGAATCCAGGCTCTAAGAACTCTAAGAGCATGTTTGAAGAGCAAAATAATACTCATCTTGCCACTCAGTGTGATCTTTGTTTTAAGCTCACATTAAATTGATGTCTTTGTAAAGGTTAGCAATAAAAGAATTCTGAATTCTTAGGGGGATCTTTTAATTATTACTATTAATGTTATAAATACAGTTGAAGCTTATAATATAAACTATAACTTAGGTTAAAGACTTGTCTTTACTCTGAAGAACCTTTTTGATCACTCATATCTTTCTTACAGTTTAATTTGCCAGAATTAATGTTTGGCCAGGTGTGATCTCTGCCTAAACATAGCTTTTTAATATAGCCTTCTAAGGAAATAAATTTTCTGAGATGATGTTGTTCGTCCTTTTTCCACTCCTTCCTTTCCCCCAAGGTGCTGAGTGAAATGGCACTGAGCTAAACTTAATTATTTAAAGAAAGATTCTCTACAATTTCTTTTTCTTCAAGATGTAAAGAATTACTTTTGCAATTAAATTTCATAGTAACGCACAAATTACATTTGTGTGCTTTTTAAATGGATAATTATTTTCATTCTGTTTTTTGAAGAAGAATTTAACCTAAAAATATTGAGAATTATATTATGCATACTGAAATCCCAGTTATGTAGGTAGTTATTGGAAACACTGAGATACTAATCTTTAGATTATTTTATATATTAACAGTTACAGAGAAGAAATTTTGAGTCACCATTCATTTCATCCTAATATATGTGTTCTAAAATGGATCAGTTCAGTTCTTCCTATTCCTCTTGTCTTCTTATAAACATTATTAAGGAGTCAGCGGTGTATGCTCACAGATTTATTGCAAAAATGCAAAAATGAATCCCACCATTATTTTTGCAGTAAAAAACCCCATTATTAATGAAATTTTTTTATTTCACTTGCAATACTAGAAAATAAGAACAACTTTTAAGTCCACAAAGCTCCAGTTTCTTTAAAACTACACCATAGACCCAGTGTGAGGTGAGAATGAGTCTTTTCTTGTTCTTCCCTACTATTTGATGTCAAAACCTACACTAACTTCCCAGTTTTCCATTTTTTAGGTGGTTTATGTAGATAGTTTAGATGCCAGCTGTTCTTATATCCTTTCTTCATTCTTGCAATACAATTAAATCAAAAGCTCTTTGTCCTGGTTTGAGGTAAAACAGGACCAATTTTGTTCAGTAACTTTTCTTTTGAGCTAGGCCTCTTCTAACTGCTGAAATTAACAGCATGTTGTGCAGAAAAGTGTTCGCTCTCAGAGTGATAAGACCCATGTTTATGGCTGATGCCAAGGAACGGTATGCAGAGAGGCTCTGGCTTATACTTATTGCTATAACAACCAAGGGCAGCCAACTTTGCTACTTGCCCCGTTGGAGGGTCGGAAGCAGAAAAGCGTAGAGGGGTCACACCTGTGGGGAGGAGCGGACAGGACAGGTGACCCAAAACTGACCAACAAGGGTATTCCATCCCATCTGCCTCATGCTCAGTATAAAAGCTGAGGGATCAAAGGGTCAGCTCTTTTTTTTCTTCAATGGCCAGCGTCCTGGGAGGACTCTGTCTCTGCGTCTGCCTTTGATCCCGATCCTGAATCCAGATCCGGAATCCAGTTCCCGTCCGTCACCGAGTCCAGTCTGGGACTTCCCCAGCACCTGCTGGTGACGTGATTGTCATCCTGGGAGCTTGATACGGTTTTGTATATATTTCATTATTTTTCTTTTTATTATTTTATTATCAATATTTCATTAAAGTAGTTTAGATCCTTCTAAACTCTTAAGTCTCTTTTTCTCTCTCTTTCTTGCCTCCCAAGCGGAGCAGGAGAGAGAGAGCATCTGTCGTTCCACCGGATTGGGCCAATTTGGCCCAAACCACGACACTCTTGCAGATATTTGCAAATGATTTGCCTCTACTTAGAATAATAATTTTGATTACAGTAATAATACTGATAATTATATAAGGAATAATTGTCCCCTTATATCCTCTTACTCTTTTTTCATTAGTCCTATGGTAAGTGGTGCAGATTTCATAGAATCATAAAATGGTTTAAGTTGGAAAGGACCTTAAAGATCATCTAGTTCCAACCCCCCTGCCATGGGCAAGGACACCTGCCACTACACCAGGTTGCTCAAAGCCTCATCCAACCGTGCCTTGAGCACCTCCAGGGATGGGGCCTGCACAACTTCCCTGCGCAACGTGTTCCAGTGCCTCACCACCCTCACAGTGAAAAATTTCTTCCTGAGATCGAATCTAAATCTACCTGCTTCCAGTTTGAAGCCATTACCCCTCGTCCCGTCACTACATGCCCTTGTAAAAAGTCCCTCTCCAGCTTTCTTGTAGGTGCCCTTCAGATACTGGAAAGCTGCTATAGGGTCTCCTCCTCTCTTCTCCAGGCTGAACAACCCCAACTTTCTCAGCCTGTCTTCATAAGAGAGGTGCTCGAACCGTCTGATCATCTTTGTGGCTCTCCTCTGGACCTGCTCCAACAGGTTCATGTTCTTCTTTTGTGAGATCTCCCAGAGCTGGACACAGTATTCCATGTGGGGCCTCATGAGAGCAGAGTAGAGGGGCAGAATCACCTCCCTTGACTTGCTTTCAGGAGAACTTGTTAACATCTTCTCAAAATCTCCCAAACTTTCCCAGTTATTTTTTACAAAGTTTAAAATATTGTGAAGGGTTCTGAATTTTAAGTCACAATGAATGGTATGATTGTCTAATGACAAAATAGTATTTTGAGTTCTTTCTTAGTGTTTGCTGCTTAAACGTGGGAATCTAGATTCTAGTTGAGGAAAAGGCACAGTTATGTCAAAGATTTCCAAATATAAGAGCTCTAAATTTTTTTTTTTTTCAGTTTTATGAGTGGTTTGCTTAACACAATGAAGTCACAGAATATGAGCATAAGAAATGTGAAAAGTAGATCAATAGCAAATTATTAATAATTATAAACTGCAATCTAGACATTCAGATTATTTTTTTTTTCTAAACCACATCCTGAGTGGAGGTTTCTTGGAACCACTTTACACTGTGGAGCTGATGTTCCCTGAAAGAAGAGAAATAATGGTTGCACGAGCATATGAATTTGATGTAACTCTTGATCTACCTATCAGTTTTCAAACACAGTAAGGCTGACTCCCAGTTTAAGTGTATATAGGTAAGTTTAAGGCTATTGACTTTGCAGATGATTTTGGGGAACTAACGAAAATGTAACATGAATGAAGTATAGCCTGTGTTTATAGCCTAAACCAAGGCAACCAACACAGGCAACCATTGTAGCTGCGTCTGCCAAAATTTTCAAAGGCAGAGGTATTACCATCAGAGATATTACTATCAACTTTCCTAACAATTTCAAGTAATAAGATTTTAGAACCTTTAGATTAAATTTATATAAAGTACCTTATATTTCTTTTACTTAGATTGCTTTTGATACCACAATATTAAGGCCTGGAAATGGTTTTACAAGGCAGTTCAAGGAGGTACATGGGATGTTTATGAATGCAACAATCCCCTAATTTTTGTGTCCAGTCTTTACAAATTTCAGTGGTAGTGTAGGAAGAATGAATGCTATGTTTCTGTGGTTTATGGTTAGTTCATATAGAGGAGATTAAAGGTGCATATACTTTTTACGTTTTCAGGTCCACTTCAGAAAGATAGCTGATGAGAAAACAGTTGTGTAAAGAGGTAGATGAAAAAAAACCAGTCACACACAGAAGTTCTTGCTACTTTTCACATCCACACATCTCAAGGTAGACTGATTTACTCTTGGAATTGATTCTAGTGGACAAGAACTCAAGCCCTCAAAAAGTTACAGGTCAGTTAAATACATTAATGTATGTAAAACAGAATTTGGAGTCTGATATGGTTATTGTGCTTATGCAAACAAATGAAAGCTTAATCATGACTTTGGAAATTTCAAGTTTTTTTTAAAACTCAGGTACTGTACATGAATTTATATGTGGATGTCTTTTGGGATGGACTACTTCAAAGGCCATTAGTAAGTTAGTCAGATTTTTGGTCTTGGTCTTTATGTTAGGTTATCTAGTTTTTCTCAGTAAGAGGTAATTATCTACACAACATGCAAAGTCCTCTTTTAAATACCACAAACTGGCTTCAGTCTGGATGATTTCAATAATTGTAAAGATTTTTCTGTGAAGTTTACCATTCATCCCATTTCCTGCAATTGTGTCTTGTTACATCTCAGTAACTTTCCTTGTCTTTTGAGTATATGAATTTTGAATTGTCACTATCCTTGGAATTTTGTCCTTGGGATTTACTTACTACTGATAGGGGAAACTTTCCTACCTTTCTCCCAACACTCCAGTGGAGGACCAGGAAAATTTTCCAGCAGGATTGTGGATAGAAGCCAGGAAAATGGGACAAGATGACTGCCCTTTCACATTTACAGGTCTTTAGAGACAAGAAAGGTTCTCCAGTGCTTTTGCACAGCTACTGGACTCAAACCCCTGTCAGCAGAACTATTATGGAAAACAGCCTACTATTAGTTGACTCCTCCCTCTTAGCTGTGCAGTTGCAGCTGCAGAAAGGAATCTGCAAACTTTACTGCTTTATGAAGCAGCATTAATTTTTGAACAAACATCTGCATTATCATGCTCAGGATCAGTGACAGATGACTATGATGTGGAGAGCCACATCTCCTCAATTCCAATGGTATGCCTTCTCTCCCCACAAATTTGAACAATGTCCTCAAGATACTGAGCTCCAACAGAGAGATTTCCAAATAGTCCCACACAAAGAAACAGATACGGTGAAGCTAGTGCTTTCCTATGTCCCTCTCAATTTATGTTTATGTGGATCTTCCACTTCAGGTCCTCTAAGAAATGGTGGAAAAATTTCAACTCAAAGACATGACTCTGGTTTTACGTCATTGTTTAATATGTTGAGCTAGGATATCCCTCGAAAAAAAAAATACTTCAGAGATCTGACAACAAAAGGCTTCATAGCACAAGCAACCTCAGTTCTGCCAGTTAGAAAGCATTTGGACTTCCATCAAGACCTTTCTATTTTTATTGCTCTCTACATTCTGACTACTAAGTAAAAACAGAATTCTTTCAAATTCCTGGGCATTTTGCCACCACTTTGGGCCATGGGGCCAATAAAAATCATTAGCAATACATAAATTTTATCCAGTGGGCTTTCCTGAACATGTGCAAATGTTCATAAGGTTAGAGAACAGAAATCCACATGTTGTATCTTACATGCTTGGAATGCATTGAGTTTAGCTAGTTTAGAATAAGTTCATATGAATATCCTGACATTTTTATATCAAATTAGGACACATGTGGTTCAAGTACCACAATAAGAATTCTGATTAAATAAACAGATTGCTATTACATTCCAGAAGATAAAATCAATCAGTGCAGACCACCACTTTTTTATCTTTACTGTATTATAGTGAGACTAAGGTACAATATTCATGAAATATCCAGATTTTCTTAGACGGAAATTCGTCTTTTTAAAATAGAAAGTTTCCATCTTTAACAGTGTTAACATTTCCTGTAGGAAAGCAAGACACTTGAGATATTTGGGGGAGGGGGAAGGAGCTGAAATCTAGTATTCAGTAAATCATTTTTATGGGATATTTTGGACCAATTTTAACACAGATATCACATGCTTTCTTAACATGACTAACTTACGTGACTTATTCAGTTAGTACATACTGTTGTTTAACTATAACTTTGATAAACCTGGAAAAAAATACCCTATTTTTGGCTTTTCCTTGCACTATTTGAATAAGCAAGACAGCTAACATTTTGTTTTGGTTTTTCACATGTGTTTTTTTTTCTAGACTAATGTCAAGTAGAAACATATTTTTAATATGAAAGTAAAAACAGCAGAAGCAATCCATAAACTTTTAAAAATACCAACGTCTTAGCAGCACCCAAACTACTTACATGTAAACATATTGGGTCTGATAAATATGACTTAACAGAATTCTGTACACATTGCTTTATAGTGATATTATTTTACTGAAAATTTTGCTATAACAAAGCTGAGCATTTAAACATCCTACAGCACATTTTGGGAGTACACTTGAAAATAATTTCATAGGATTTTTGGAGTTAAATGGAACTGAAGCTGATCTTTTCTATAATCACATTTTGTTGTGGCTCCAGCTATCCACCTATACACCCAGTCCAAAACTATTCCTTTCTTTGGGCTATTGGCTTTGTGAAAGGGTAGGACATTACTGTACATGGAAGCATTGAGGCAGAGCTCTCCTGAAACAGAGAAGAAAACTAACCACTGAAATTATTTTGCCTAAGAGTTATAATTACTAGGATGATACTAAAATGATTATCAGTGCAAGCATATTTTATCATCAGTGGGTGTAAAAAAAACCCCAAAACCCAACAAAAAATGCCCCAAATCAATCAACTCCCCCTCCCTCCCCAAGACCCAACAAAAGGAGTAATGAAACCTACCGTTGCTGAGGTGTCAAAACCTCAGCAAGACTAGGGAAGGATTAAAAAAAAATTAAAATATCAAATAATTTGCTATTTAATGACGTTTGAATTGACCTAAGGAGATTATGAATCTTTTATATGTCATGATCTCAAGTTATTGCTGAAGATTTTGGATCCTTAGACTGATTCCAAATGGCTGCAGAGGAAACGTGCTGCATTTGTGTTCACCTTATCTTAAGTCATCATGATCTAAGTTTTCTAAGCTGTGCACTAGTGTGAGAACACAGTGTCCTTAAAAAATTTGAGCATTTTTCTTGCATTCTCTAACAATATTTAATCTGAGTAGATTGTAAAAAAAAATTGTCTGTATATCCTGTTTCTTTCAGTTGTTGATAACACCTTTCTTAATTTATTGTGTAATTTTCAGCAGAGTAAGAATGATTTAAAAAAATAGCATATATAATTTTGTTTTGCTAACATGTACAGTATGCTAGGCACTTTTACAAAAATAAGGCAAAGTAAAGGTGAAACAACTTGAGCATTGACTGGGTAGCATTAGAAGTACAGCTCTGGTAACAAGTACATTTAATAAATACATTTTTATTCATTTTTGAATAAAGCAATATTTTCATCTTTTTTTTCTCAAATAATTCCATATTTAAGATGTGTAGAAGTACACATGCCAGCTAACCATCTAAGCATGAGAAGCACAGAACACAGCTATAGACAAACTTCAGTGACCATATTCTGGGAAAGTGACGCTAACTGCAGTGGGAAACATTAAAATGTAATGTATTAATGCATTGACCTTGCTAAACATGGAAAATTTAGTTCTATTTCTCCATTTGTTCATCAGCTATTTACTTAAAATAACATTCAACCTGATTGCTTTCAAAAGCTGATCACTTTGACTTTTTACTTGGTTATTCAGTTTGTGCCTATTATTTATGTGTAAAATGACAGTCATTCAAATCTAACTCAAATCAAATTAGATGACCCAAGTTTTAATAAAGAGGAACAATGCTTTAAAAATCATGGAACCCTTGCAAACATCTATGGGATTATCAAGTAAATCATACATATGTTTTTTTAATAACAACATTTTAAATAATGTTAAAAAGAATATTTTCACTATTACATGCTATGGGAGTTTCCAAATTAAAGTGAAAGGATGTCTTTTTTATTAAAAGTCTATAGCGTTATTGATATTCTCTGTTATTCCGCTGAAGAAGAATATCAGGAACATTTTTAGAAGACAAAGAGGACAGGAAGTGTACTTAATGCATATATATATTAATGTGTGTGTAGAGATACACATAACATTTTTAAATTCTTTCTCTTCTGTCTCCCATTTTCCTCCATCTGGTAATTAAACATACCAGAGTTTCATGCTGACTGATGATGTGTTGGAGTAACCGTTACATGCCTTGCAGCAGCACTTGCTCACTCTACAACCTGACTCATTTATGAGGTTACTTATGTAAGTGTTCACTAATAATAGTAGCATGTAGTGAGCTAAAAAGTGCCGGCAAGCACCAAAACGGAGTAGAAAGAATGCTCTGAATTGTCACTTACCATCCCTTACATGTAATTATCCTTTATTACATCAGCAGAGTAATTTAATTGTTGTGGATGATGGTACCTGTAATCACATAAACTGTAGATCAATACAAACTTTCACTTCTACTCCAGATTTTGAAAATAGAGTGGTGGAGGCACACGAGCACATTTTGCCAATGAAACCAACAGCAGATGGGTGTTGCAAACAGTGGGTAACACAAGACCTGAAATCACCCCATAGAAGGAAGACAATCCTCAGGTAGCTCTCAGCACCAGGGACCCACCAGCTTAGGTCTCCTAATGGCAGCATCCCTCACAGGACTCTCTGCTGTGCGTGTGTCACGTGTATCACTGAAGTAATTTCACTGCACTCTCCTGCATTAAGTAAAAGGGCAGTATCATCAGACATTGATCATTCACATCTCTTGAACTTGAATTTTGTCTTATAATCAGAATAATGCACATCTGTTTTATTCTGGTTTGTGGGGTTTTTTTGAACATCAGTTTTTCACTAGATAGTACTGTACTACAACAAATTAAATATAACTAGGCCTCCATTGGTTTTAGCTACCCAAACTGTTGTTTAACAGTTGTTAATTAACTTTCAGCTATTAATACAAAAGTTGCGTCATAACTAGTTCTGGCCTTCGTTTATTCATGATCTATTTTCTTCAGAACTAAAATACAAATTGCTAAAACTTTTAGCTTTTTAACATTTATTTATTAATTTCTGCTCACATTAGTTTTAAAGTGGGAAAGTCTGGATTTGTTTTCTTTTTCAGCTAGAAAAAAATAATAAAAATGAAAGGTTCTGGTATTCAGCTATAATAATGGCTTTGTCTTTTTCAAGGATTGTGGTTAATGTTAAATATAAATAACTGACATCATTATGTTTCAACTTATTTCAGTAAACATCTTACATCTTGTGTTTCTTTTATTTCTGCACAGAAAACTTTGGGATTTATTTTTTTTACTTCTCCCAGTTCAGATGAGGAGAAGTGTATGGAAAACCGGGGGATGATTTCTGACAAATATAATAGTTAATCTTGGAAAACAGTAACAAACTTTAAGCACTTTACCACCAGTAGCATACAGTTTCTGCTATCAGTATTCCTGTGCATACCTGGCACAAGCTACTCCCCAACATTTTTTCACTTTCAAAAGAAAACATTACTCAACCCTAATCTAACTGGCATTGTGTCTGTTGAATGTCGCTGTTTTCTATATAGAGCTGCCTCTTTTGCCAGACCTTACAAACTTTCTGTCAACGGACACTTCTAATAGAATTATTTTGTAAAATCTGGAACATCATTCGGGCTTGAATTTCCCTTAATTAAAACCAAAGAGTCTTAGGTACCTGCTTTGGAAAAACATTTGGAAAAATTAATAAGAAGCAGCAGTGGTGATTATAAACATCTGTCCTCCAGCACTGCTTTAGGCCCACAGACCATTTTGAAATCGCTCTGGCTGGTTTATTTTAAGTGATTAATACAGCAGTGTTTAAGAAAAATATCTATGGGATTTACTGTATGGAACGTTTATTGTAAAGAGAGCAATAGACCTGCTACTGTATGAAGGACAGGTTTGTCTTTTGCCTTCTTTCGCTGGTGATAATTTTTTTGTAGTGTACTTTTATGAGAACAACTTACTGACAAAACTGTGTTTAAATTATATATGTGTATATATATATCTTGTGAACACTGTTAAGCATCAAAAAGACACCTCTATGTATTTTACTTTTTTCCTTTTTCTTCTGTATGCTAGAACATGGAGCTGCAGAATTGTTCTGTATAAATAACATAAATTACATAGCCATGCTCTTTTGGGAAAATAAAACATTTCTCATCTGCTGAATGAAATACCTTTTTCACTTTCAAAGCTACACAGAACTGCCATATTTTATACATTAGAGAATGTTTATACAAGTATGCTTTAGGAAAAAAATATCTGGATGAACAGACTTTATCAGGTGTCAAAACGCATCTGTTGATAAATGGCTTTGTATGTGTTCTGGGTTAACATTAATCATAAAAGGAAAGTACGCCTTCTTAATCCACCCTTCTAGAATAATAATGCATTTAAACAGAATATAAATTAACTAGAATACATTAATAAGGCAGGTATTCCAAGATTTTATTACAGGAATAAGCCTGGAACAAGTAGGATTGTAACTACAAAAATGACAAATATTTCACTTATTCTTAAAAGCCTGCATATTGTTTAAATTTCAGCTATTCAATTTATTGGATTAATGTTAATTTTATGTTGTAAATGGAATCCTTTCTCTCTGCCAAAGTGAAACAACTGTGTAATACATTAAGTATGATTGTTCATAAATAATAATAGCAGGGTCCTGCTCTGTCTTACAGTTATGTGCAGCTCTGCTATGTACCTCTTAAAGGTGGTATTTGTTAAGCAATAGAAGCATTATTTGGTCATAAAACACAGACCACGGAGGACAAGAAACCCAACCCAACTCTAGAAAGAATGCAACATGAATGACTGCATGACAGTTCTATGTGTATTTCTCTGGTAATTAATTTGTAAATTCATTAAGCATACATTTTTGAGATGCATTAAAGTCACAGAAAATGAGGCTGAAAAACTTCCCAAACACTTCAGGAATTCATCTGTGGAAATTCCCTCCTGAAGAGAGGGTCAACATGTCTAAACTGTTCCTGACAGATGTTTATCTAACCTGTTCTTAAAAGCATCTAAAGATAGAGATTCCACATCCTGCCAGAGCAATCGGTTGCGTTGCTTAAATATCCTTGTGGCTGGAAAATTTTTCCTAATGTCCAAGTTAGATCTCCTTCAATGCAATTTAACCTTTTCTGTTTTCCTCTCCCTTTGGAGAACACTTTATTTATTCTTAGCCATAATCTTCCACAGATTTGAAGGCAGTTATTTAGTTTTTTAGTTGTTTAGTTTTCAGATCTTCAGATTAAACTAGCTGAATTCCTCGGAGGCTGTTGTTTTCTAGATTTCTGGCCATTGTTGTAACTCTTCCAGACTGTCACACTGGTTCAAATCTTTGCTTAAATGTGAAGTCCAAATCCAGGCAAATTACTCAGCTGAGATCTCACCCATGATGAATAGACAGGAAGGATTTGCTGAAATGTCTAATTTACTCCAGTATTCACAGAACCATAGAATCATAGAACCATGTAATAGTTTGTGTTGGGAGGGACCTGTAAAGGTCATCTAGTGCCAAATCCCTGCAATGAGCAGGGACATCTTCAAGTACACCAGGTTGCTCAGAGCCCTGTCCAACCTGACCTGGAATGTTTCCAGGGATGAGGCATCTAACACCTCTCCGGGCAACCTGTTCCAGTGTTTCACCACCCTCATTGGAAAAAAGTTCTTGCTTATATCTAGCCTAAAGCTACTCTCTTTTACTATAACACCATTACCCCTTGAACTATTGCAACAAGCCCTGCTAAAAAGGGCTTTCCTGTAAGCCCCCTTTAAGTACTGAAAGGCCACAATAATGTCTCCCAAAACCTCCTCTTCTCCAGGCTGAATAACCCTAACTCTCTCAGCCTTTCTTCACAGGACAGGTGTTCCATCTCTCTGATCTTTTTTGTGACCCTCCTCTGGACCCACGCCAACAGGTCCATGTCTTTCCTGTGCTGAGGGCTCCAGAGCTGGATGCGGTACTCCAGGTGGGGTCTCACCAGAGTGGAGTAGAGGGGAGCATCCCTCAACCTGCTGGCCATGCTTCTTTTGGTGCAGCCCAGGACACACTTGGCCTTCTGGGCTGCAAGGGCACATTGTCAGCTCACGTCCAATTTTTCATCCACCAGTACCCTCAGGTCCTTCTCAGCATGCCTGCTCTCAGTCCCTTCATCCCTCAGACTGTATTGATATCAGGGGTTTCCCCAACCCAAGCGCCGGACCTTACACTCGGCCTTGTTGAACCTCATGAAGTTCACACAGACCCACTTCTCGAGCTTGTCCAGGTCCCTCTGAATGGCATCCCTTCCCTCAGGCATGTCAACCGCACCACTCAGCTTAGTGTTGTCTGCAAGCTTGCTGAGGGTTCACTCGATCCCACTGTCTACATCATTGATGAAGATATTAAACAGTACCGATTCCAATACAGACCCCTGAGGGACACTACTTGTCACCCATCTCCATCTGGACATTGAGCCATTGACCACCACACTCTGGATGCGACCATCCAACCAATTCCTCCTCTACTGAACAGTCCACCCATCAAACCCATACCTCTCCAATCTAGAGAGAAGGATATTGTGGGGGACAGTGTCAAAGGCTTTACAGAAATCCATGTAGATGACATCCGTAGCTCTTCCCTTGTCTACTGATGCAGGCACTCCATCATAGAAGGCCATGAGTTTGGTCAGGCAGGACTTGCCCTTGGTGAAGCCATGCTGGCTGTCTCAAATCACCTCCCTGTCCTCCATGTGCCTTACCATAGCTTCTAGGAGGATCTGTTCCATGATCTTCCCAG
>VFFE01007186.1:1606528-1655837 GCA_008921705.1 Burhinus oedicnemus
CACCACACTCTGGATGCGACCATCCAACCAATTCCTCCTCTACTGAACAGTCCACCCATCAAACCCATACCTCTCCAATCTAGAGAGAAGGATATTGTGGGGGACAGTGTCAAAGGCTTTACAGAAATCCATGTAGATGACATCCGTAGCTCTTCCCTTGTCTACTGATGCAGGCACTCCATCATAGAAGGCCATGAGTTTGGTCAGGCAGGACTTGCCCTTGGTGAAGCCATGCTGGCTGTCTCAAATCACCTCCCTGTCCTCCATGTGCCTTACCATAGCTTCTAGGAGGATCTGTTCCATGATCTTCCCAGGCACAGAGGTGAGGCTGACAGGGCGGTAGTTCCCAGGGTCCTCCTTTCTACCCTTTTTAAAAACAGGTGTAATGTTTCCCTTTTTCCAGTCACTGGGGACTTCACCTGACTGCTGTGACTTTTCAAATATCATGGAGAGTGTCTTGGTAACTACATCAGCCAGTTCCCTCAGGACTGTGGGATGCATCTCATCAGGTCCCATAGACTCCTGTATTTTCAGGTTCCTCAGCTGGTCATGCACCTGATCTTCTCATACAGTGGGAAGGACTTTGCTCCCCCAATCCTGCCTTACAGCCCATCCACTCAAGAGGTCTGGGAAGAGAAGTTGCCAGTGAAGAATGAGGTAAAAAATTTGTGGAATACCTCAGCTTTCTCCTTTTCCATTGTTACCAGTTTGCCAGTCTTGCTCATCGGGCACGGGGAGGGCGGGTACGCTTTCTTTGACCTTCCTTTCCTGGCTGACATACCTGTAGAAGCCCTTCTTATTATACTTTGCATCCCTTGCCAAGTTCATCTCCAGCTGCACCTTGACCTACTTGACCTTATCCCTACACAACTGGGCAGCGTCCCTGTACTCTTCCAAGGATACCTCTCCCTGCTTCCCCTGCCTGTGCAGTATTCATACAGTCTGGTACGCTATTGCAAGAGCAGGACAGGTGCAATATGTGTATTAGGAGTGGCAATTAGACACCTGGTACCCATGCAACTAGGAGATGGACAATAAGGGCTGGATTCATCAGCCCTTAAAAATTAGATGCCTTGCTATTAAAACTACCTCTGCAGGCTGAGGAGCAAACAGCCATTTTAAACGTTGTACTTCACCTGTAGGTTGTGTCAGCAATAGCCCATGTGAGAGGGCTTACATGAGAACTTAATCCTGGTTCATTATATTCCCACTTGACTTTGGGAAATCTCCCTCTTTCCTTCAGACTGGTGCATGAGCCGGTTGTAAGGAAGGGAGTGCCTCCACCTCACCTTTCATCAGCCAGCTGCCAGGACTTACCTCTGCCTTTTGCTGCTCCAGGTCCCTGTGTCTGTGGGTTCAGCAGAACTACTTCATATGCACGGTTAGTAGCTATGCCTCAGATTTCAACTCAATGTGCACTGTAAAATACGTAGTAGTGCTGTCACAGTTTAGTCATTTATCTTCTTGGCCTTTTAAACAATTAACAGATAGTTAATCTGGTTTGTATACACAAAAACATTTTTCATTCTAAAATATGCACTATTCATACTGCATAAGAAGTGCATGTGCCCAGTTTGCATTTACTAAAATAATAAAATCCGAAGTCTGTTTATAAAGTGAGATTAAATCCATTTTCTACTTCACATAAACACAGAGACTTTGTGGTCCAAATCCCTTGCTGTTATACTCCAATGTGGTATGTCCTTCAGTCTCTTGACTTAAGCAGAGTTTTTAATTTTTTTTTTGTCTTGAATTGAGATTCTTTGAGATGGTGTTGATTTTATTATATTTTACTCTGTTTCTAATGCAGAGTCCTTACTGAATTACCTATTTCTTTTCCCTCACAGGACCTCAGCTGATCTTTAATCTCCCTCAGAAGTAGCTCTCGCTGTCTCAAAACAAACAGATCTGACATTTTGCAAATACATTGTTCTAATCCACTAGTTCCCTAACTAATATAAGTTGTTGAACAGAGTTGATTAGCAGCTCTGCATGGAGCCTCTGCCTGTTTGCAGAGCTGTCTGCTCCTGCCTACACCAGTGTATAGCAGAAATGGACTTAAAGTCAACAGTGTTGTCACACTGAAGATAGGGAAACATGCCTAGATCAATTTAACTTGCAAGCAATTTTTTTAAGGATTTTGTAATGTCAAACTGTTTATTTTTAGTGATAAATTACAACCAAAAGTAGGGGGAAGAAACCCTGGTCATAAGTTTAGTCTCAATCTAGTGGCACAGAAAAAGAAACCTTAGAAAAGATTGACAATTCTGACATCCTTGGAAACATGCTTAAATCTTATGTAATGATTTTATAACAGAGAAGGTAATATCAGCTCAACTTAATGATGTAGCACAAGATCATTATTTAAAGCCTATCAAAAATACTCATAGGTTCTTCTTCATTAGTTCAAGCTATAGTTTATATTTGTAGATCAATTTAAATAAAGAATGATATATGCTTTTATATTTATTTCTACCAGTTCAAAACCCCTTTTCATTCAATTCAGAAGTGATAGCTCACATAAATATTCACGTGTATATGTGTGTGTTTATGCTCATGTATACCTGCTGGATTTTGATAACAGGATCATTTAAGACCAGGTATGTGAATTAGAAAAAAATTACTTCTGACACCCTGAACTCAAGAAAACCATCTGTCTGGGAACTAGGAAGTATCAATGATTTACAGTTCCCGCATCACATTGTGATATGTTGCTTCATTTTACAGTAATTTACAGCATTTAATGTTGTACATAGGTGATGCATTATACCATAAAATATACCATAAAATGCAGTAAAACCAAATGCAGCCAATGTTTGATTTATATGAAATTTTGAATTCTGAGAGTCATGTAGAAGAGGAAGGCAAGCACCAAAACGTTCTTTGGGTTTGGGGAAAAAATTGCTTATAGAAATAATACTTTACACACACTTCACTGAGTTACAGTAGTACAAAACTGCATAACACATGCCACCACACAACTTTTATTTATGGCATTTCTTCTTTGGAAGTTGCACAAACTGAATCTAATGAATTCTAGCATAAATTTAATAACCCCTTGTTCTTGTCATAGTTTCTGAGACATGACACTTCTCTACTACTGAATGCTTGTTTGAACTTCCTGACATTTTCCAGGAAGACGGAAAACTGTCAAGCATTTTCAGGTTTGTCTAGAAAAAGTTCACTACCCCATCTACAAAGCAGAAATATCAAAGTTGTTGCATATCTGGTGGACAAACTGCAATTGCAAACCCTCATAAAAGGCTATGTTTCCCTGTCAAAAAGGTCATGCATACTAACTGTTTGTGGTCTACAAAGCAATAATCATGTACAATTTGCAGATGAAAAGTGATCTTAAGTCCTGCAATATCATTTGTACTGCCACTTAGATCTTATTCTAAAGGAACTTAATTATTGAGCTTTATCATGGGATATTTTATAGCGTCTTTCTGTTTCTGTTAACAACGTTGTATTCTCAACAATTTTTAATACTCACCCATGCCTGCATAATGTACCTGTCTTTATATACCTAAAAATATAGACCACACACACATATTTATATACCTACAGATATTTCTTTCTATTACATTTTGAATTTCAAAATACTCCTAATAATAGTACAAAACCTGCTGCTCTCATTCTATAGAAGCAGTAGTTCAATGTCAGTATTTGCAGCAGGATATTTAATAACTTCCATCAAAGTGGTAGCATCTGACCCAGCAAAGAAAGGATTTTATTCATCTTCTCCAGTGAATAATATCTCACTCCATGAACTTAACTGGAGAATTTGATCAGATAGGTACTGCTTGATATGAGTAAGATCCTCACAAGTAAGCCTAAAATAATTAAAAATAATACTACACAGTTATTTGCATACATCTCTTCATATATTGAGAATGCTGTACAACAATATTTCTAATTTATTTTTTCCAATCCTCCACCAATTTTATCTTTTTTAAAATGCTTTTTTTTTTTTCCTACTAGTGGTTTTCTGTCAGATGTTCACTGTGTATGACTTTTTTGTGATTTTGATAATCATAATGTTAAGCTCTGTATGCTGTAGGGATGTCTGAGAACGATGGTACAGATAAGTGTGTAATGAAAACTCTAGACTTCATTGTCCTTTGTAGTTAATCTGCAAAGTTTAAAAAATTACTTTTCAGTGGAAAAATACTACATATTTTAAAATAGAAGATGCATATTACATCTGGAAAAATTACTTGATCTACTTATTAACTAAACTGATAGATGAAGACTGTCTACCATGCTACAGATAGGGCCAGCTCAAGGATTCTCAACCGTGTACCAAATTAATTTGGTTAGACTCTGAGCCTAGGTCAGAGGGAAAGGTTTGGGGAAAATGGGATAAAAATATGATGGCTTACTTCATCTGTTGTCTTCAGGGAAAATAGGAAAATATATCTGGTGGGCAACTGTGGCCCATGTCTATTACCCTCCCTTGCCACACCAAATACCAGGATGCAAATCCCACAGCCTCACTGACTAAAGTGAAGACAATGTTACACGTAGTATGTTTAACCTACTTTATTTTCAGTATCTTCAGTGTTTTTATTGGGAATACAAACTCCTGGCTTTTTAGCTTTTTGAAATTGTCTAGGCTCATTTGCTTTTTCTACATGTTGTGGATGTGCCTTAAAATTAAAAGGTTTGGGATAATGTGCTTTCATTATTAAATATAATCATAAAACTGATCTCCCTGATGATTCACTTCAGCAATATTATTAGGTCTGTTGGCTACTACAAAGTGCGGTAAGAATGAACAAATTCAAATTAATTTCTTACTAATTAGCAGCTTTCTATAAAATCACAGCAAGATGTAAGATCATGAATATGGAAAATTCGTTAGGGAAAATACAGGTTGTGTTAAAAATGGCAACATTATAATAGATACTAAAACTAATTACGTTGGGATCTTTGAGGCAGTTTAGTTACCTTTCCATCCATTTATGTAAAGTAATCTGACATAAATTCCATCAGTTGTGGAAACTCTTATTTTAATAACAGGTCATAAAGAGAGGTAGTGCCTAGAAGCAGATGATATAAATACTTCCAGGATACTTCTGGACTTAACGTAGACATTAAGAAGACCACAAGCCCCTTATTAATGACACCAAGTTCCTCTTCCAAATTTAATCCTGTCTGGAAAGAAAAATACACTTGGAAGAAAAGATTCAGCTGTTTTCTGCTCATGTTACATAGGTCTTTCTGTCACCACCTAGAAAACATAAAGCTACCAGGTTAGAAGATAGTCTATTGTTTGGTTTTCTGGATATCATCTGTCAAATCTGTTCCATTTTCTGTTATAACAGTAATAGTACCACTATTGACATATTGAGTACATTTGACCACCCAGAATGATATATTTTTAAAAAGCTTTTCCATCACTAAAAACAAATTTAAAATCTCCCACTGGTAATCGTAACTATGTCTTCACTAGAGTTTAAACAAACACTTCTTTTAAATATAAACAACATGATAGGAAACAGTTAAAAAGCTTATCTCATAAATATCCAGAAATATTACATATTAGTGTAAACTTACAATAACTGATATAGCAGCTTGGCTTTTGGTGCATGTGTGTTTAGGAGAAAATGTATATACTGTCAAATAAAAGTTAAAAGACATTAATAAAAGCTTCCGTTATTAACTCCAGGGAGTTGTCCTTTTTCACTTTCTGGTTGGCCACCAGCTCTGACTTCTCCCGTCAGACTCTCCAAAGACAATTGAGCAATTAGCCTTTTCTTTGAGGCTAATTACCAACAAAACCCAGCTGACCATTAAAGAACTATATAATCAGTATTACGTACAGAGGAGACAAAAACAGTAAAACTAGAAAAGGCTGGACAAGGCAAACTTCCACACTTTAGGTGTATTATGTTCATTCATCTAGCCATAGTGTATGTAGTATTCCATTAGTTATGCATCCAGGTACAGTTATCTTTACTTATCAGGATCATGGTGAAGGCACCACTAATAATTCACTTTTGGTGCTGTCCCTGGGGAAAAAAAGTGTTCACATTGACAGATTTAATGTTTCACTGAAATTACCTCCCACCTCCAAACTGTGCCATCAAAGAGTACTTGAAGTTGAAAGTGAAATTTTCATATCAAGCACTTGCAAAGGAGCAAAAGAAAATAAGAGCTAGAGTGAAATAAAAGTGACCATCATTTTTATTATCTTGAAGCACTCATACATGACATACATTATTAAAAAGGTTTGAATTCTATGTCACTAAACACCAAATAAAAAAAATTGCTGTTGTGGATAATGAGGTATCCACAACAGAAGGGGCTTGAACCATATGGTCTACCACCTCTTGCCCAATGCTGCAACTTCATGATCACTCAGATCAAGGTGCACACAGAGTTAGTTTTAACTCAAATCAGTTTCCCAAACAGCTGAGGCAGGAAGAAGGCTTAAGCCTGAGCCCCAGCACAGTTGTCCTGACCACGGTGGGAGGTGTTTATTAAATGGGATTGGTTGATAAAGATGTATAACAAGGTACCTAACAGCATTTCAGAATGTAAGTTCCCCAGATATATCTTAAGCCCATATCAGAATAAGCATAAGACATGGGCATTTACCGCCCTCTTCTTTCTGCAACCCATGCCTTGCTTTCCCTGTAAAGGAAATTCCAGATGTGCTTTAGAAGAGAGGTGAAACCAGGTGGTTTTCAGAAGAGAGTTACAGTGCATTTCTGTCCAATGCCTGATCCAGATGCATGGAAGACTGGGATGTAGGGCACACCATGGAGTAGTTTTGCATTTCAGTATAAGTGAAGCTGAAGCTTATCACAGAACATCATGTATTCTGGCCTAAAAGACACCCTGGGACAGATGGGAAACTTTGGTAGAGATGATACTCTTCTGTTTGTCATTCTGGAGAGGAATTAAAACCATTGAGCTCCTAAATAAAAGGTGGTTCTGATCCTGTCTCATTTTGGTCTGGATTTTGTTTGGATTAATCCTTACCATTTACCAATCCCCAAATCCTTTCTCTGCCAAATTGACCCAAATTCAAAACTAACATCATCTTTTTGTAATTTACTGTTATAAAAAGTTCACTCCTGTTAGTTCTTTGGATTAATCCTTTGCTTACAAAAAGATGCATGCGATCTGAAAACACTTTTATTCATTGCCTTTAGTATCTGTTTACCAGATGATGTAGATGTCTAATTTGCTCCTAGGTCCGGTGCGAGTGTTAATTCACTTATAGCTCCCCTCTGGAGTGAACCAACTAGCCCCTGCAAACCAAAGCCTAGATATGATTCTCCAGAGTATTCTCTCTAAGGAGTTGACCTGACAGGCCATATGAAAAAAAAATTGCATGAGGTTTGTATATTTGCTATCCCATGCACTTTTCCAACATTTTCCCAGAAGAGTCTGCATCCCCAAGCACTCCAAAATGCTTCCCAAGCATAAAATACATATAATCATTTCATTCAACAAGATCTTTGTTCTGATGTTTATGTATCCATCTGGTATGCACAGACTTTGCCTACTATCAGATACTTTGAACTGAATAAACCCCACATATATAGAATGTGGGGGTGATAGAAATACAACACAGTGCTGAAGAAATCCCAGTGCTACATGCTATCTGTTGTAGAAAAAATCAGTCCTCTCTGGAGAAGCGGACTGTTCTGCATTTAGCTTGTGTTCTTAGCATGCAGCTGTAAAGTGCCAAAGATTAAATTCTCAGCATGGCTTAATATCAGTTCATTAGGTGGTTCCATCACAATTTTTATACATGTTGTACCTTGGTTCATGTACCTGACTAGAGAGAGTTTTTTGTTCTTTTGATGAAGGATGATTCAGAGAATAATTCTTCTCTTTTGATTGTCTTAACCAGCTGTTTCAGCCTCTGATATCCAAGTAAATAAACAATCCAACAATTCTCTCCCAGACTTTTTGATCCTGACATAATTGAAAATTTTATTTTTGTTTCTGTTGCTGTTCTTAAATTACTTTTCTTCCTATTCCCACCTCCGTCTTTTTTTTGTGGTTTTATTTCTACACTTCAGTTGCTATAGTTGGCGTATCTTGTATTGATTTTTATTATGCCGAGAATATAAATTTCTTTGTATTTTAGTACTTTGTTATAGTACTGGCTTTCAGTATTTTTTTTGCTTGCTCCTGTTTCTTCTTTGGCAGCAAATGTATTTTTTTTTCCAGATGTGGTGTTTTGGCACATAGATACTTCATAAAAAGATATGTGAACAGAGACATGTCCATGACGAAGAACCTCCGAAGACTGCTGTCAATGTCTTCCATTTTCTGTTTATTTAAACCAGGGATTTTTATACAGAGGAATAGCAGTACCATCTTACAAACTCATGTGTGAATAACTGAATTAATATGAATAAGTGGCTTTATATATTGTCATGGGAAGATTTATATTATTATGGTAGGATAAGAGTCCTATTCTTCATTATTATGATACTCTCTGAAGAGCTTCTTGTTGTGCGTTTAAGTGAGATAAATAGCATGTAACAAATACAGTAAGTAATAGAGAAATAAAAACTTTTATAGTGTTGTGTGATGTCTTTCGTTCTGGATTTTCTAGCATTTTAATATAACTTGGATGTAATTAAAGTTGCCGAGAAATTCCAATTTGTTTTAAAAGTGAGCTTAGAATGGACATACCGTTAGTTTACCACAGGCTTTCAGAATTGTCTTGTGTCTCAGAATCACTTAACTGACGAGTTGATTAATGCACCTGTGTTTTATTTTCCTCCTTTCTCTTTTGATTATGTGCCTTTCCGTTTCCCTTCCAAAACTCTGGACAAAATTTCTTCTTGATGCAGGACCAAGTATGGCCTAGTTTACAAAGGCAAATCAGAAGTCAGGTAACAAAGAGGAAATAATGTTCTGTGAAGACACACACACACATGAAAAAACCCTTTTTGTCTTGTTAGGCTCAATCACGGTTGGATTTTGCACAGCCAGAGGCAGAAACAGATGTGATATCTAAGTAAAGAAGGAGTGCTAAAAAAAACATGGCCAAAAGCAAGCAATAGTGGCAGACAGGAGGCTGTATACTGCTTCAGATCTGAACAGTGTTGGCTGATACAGGATGTAGATAATCAACCTGTCCATTTCGTTGACATTTCTGGGAAAGGGGGGGTTCTTCAGCTCTCTTCTCGCAGCAGCACAGATGACAGATAGAAATAAACAGTGTTTTCATGGTTGAAATGTCTGCCAGGCATGATCATATGCAGGCTCTGCTTGAGGTAGCACAATACTGAGCAAAAGGTTGGGGTAGTAAAACTTGATGAGAGGTAGCTGGAGCCCCACTTTCTCTTTACACATTCAATCTATATTGCTAATGCATGTGGTTGACAAACAATGTTCCAAGTCGAGTTCGTACTGAATTCAACCTTAACTCATGATCCACCCCTTTCTGAGACCTTACCCACTTACCCTTTTGTCGATTATTATAATGTTTATGTGGAATCAATAAAAACTGTGTTTTAAAAAAAAAAAAATCCCCACAAGTCCTGACCTTACTACAGAGCTGAGAATTCAACATTCAGCTGAGGATGATAGCGCCCACTGTGCAGAGCAACTGGCCAGCTGGTGAGAAATTCCGGCTGTCATCGCAGTGCAGGGAGTTAACATATTTATCAGATACTTGAGATGAAAAAGTGGTAGTTCATGGGGACTTTTTTTTCCCCAAGCCATCTGGTCCTGAGGTGCCTATTACATCTATTATTGAATCATTAAAGTCAATGAGGTGAATAACACGATTAAACTTGTTTACTTGTCATGTAACAGTCGGTTAACAGTGAAATGTAACTTCTACTTTCTGGTTTACTCTGCAATAAAAATATATCTCGGCTCCCCTAAGTGATACCTAAAATTAATGCCAGATAAATATCTTTCAATTTGTAGTCTAATTTAAAAGTACATTAAATTTTTTAACTTTATTCTACATATGAATATTTTATCACAGTCACTGCAAAGACTGCTCCTTATAATTAAAACAATAAAGCATAAATAATTGGCGATAAGTACAGATATGTATACTCATCATTTCACTCTACTAATCAGGTAGATGCACATTTATGGAGAGCCTGCACAAAACGCAGTTTGTTCATGCAGAATTGTAGGAAAGGCAAAAAGCTGTAAATCTGACCAATATATAAAAGTCTTATTTGCATAAAAAGGTTTACCATGTTTCATTAGATACACTCATGAAAGTGTGAATAAGCAGTTATTGTATTACCATAAATGGATTATACTTCTTTGCACTAAACTGAAATTTAAATAATATGGATTATACTGTTTGAATTAATTACTAAAGTCCGAAAATCTCACAGTCGTGACAGTGGAATTCAGTGTAAAGGTTTCAACAGCAATAATTGATGTTATCCTAGAAATTAGGAACTAAAGATGCCCTTTTATATTTATGTTAAGACC
Source organism: Burhinus oedicnemus (assembly GCA_008921705.1). Taxonomy (NCBI): domain Eukaryota; kingdom Metazoa; phylum Chordata; class Aves; order Charadriiformes; family Burhinidae; genus Burhinus; species Burhinus oedicnemus. The sequence continues at coordinate 1,616,972 of VFFE01007186.1, forward strand.
TCCTTTTGGGATTTTAAATTTTAAAAAGTGCAAATATTCTTAGGCTTAATGCAAAATATTTCAAGTCAAGAGAATCACGTTCCTAGACTTCAGTAGGCTTTAAATCAGAGAATTAGTGAGTAACGTTATATAGCAATGTGGATAATTATTCATACCAAGAAACATAAGATTAGATAAAGAATTAGAGAAATGTCAGAAACTGTAGTTATAGATATTAAATTTGTTTCGGTTATGTCTACACGGTCAGCTTCAAGCGGTCTCAATGCCGCTCAGCAACCTCACGCTCCGTGCATCCAAACATCACACATTACAGTATGTTTTAAGACAAAAGTATAGCTTCAAATATTACACCGAAGGGAACAGACCTTCTCCTGAGATCTTGTCCTGGTAAGTGACAGGTTACAACATAACCCATTTTTAAAAAAGGGAAATAAACTAAATAATATTATTGCTGGTTGTTTAAACTAACTAATTTGACTTTAGCTAGAAATATACTGGGAATGTTCACATGGCTGACAGTAGTTTAAAGAGATGTCTCACATACTCTCTGAGAAGTTGGCGTTGAAATAAAGTTCTCATTTCTTTGAAAAGATTTTAAACCTACATTTACATGGTCAAAAGGAATATATTCAACTGTTTCAGTGTTCTGCTGAATGAAGATATTGTAGATCATGATGAATTCGCTTATCCACAATCTCCATGTCATTAACTTTAAGGTTTATTTCCAACGCTAGTCTATTGTGATGCATTCCTCGTATAAGGATGTTTATGAACATTTGAGTCTTCCTATCTAATCAGGATTTGCTGTTATTGTTAACGTTCTTGTTGCTTTATCATTTAGGCTTTTTTCCATGATGACCTTTTTTGTTTGGTTTGGGTTTGGGGTTTTTTTGTTGTTGTTGTTTTGGTTTGTAGTTTTGGTTTGTGGGTTTTTTTTTTTTAGATCTTCTTTTCTGAATATATTGTAAAGAATTACAGATGAGGAGGTGTGTACCTCAGGATGCATAACAAGATTTAATAAAGAGGGCATTGGCCTAGACTCAGACAAAAGAACACTGCACAGACTTTCCTGACTATATTCAGGACACTAAATGTATAATAATCTCAGCTATTCTTTTTATTGTCTGTTTCAGCTCTCCATCTGGGGACCAGAGAATGCATTTTATTTTATTACATTGCATTGGTTAATCTTGTTTTGTTTTTTATTTTGCTTACTTTCTTGATTTTATTTGAACAAATGCATGATCTTTTTTTTTTCTTATATAATACCACAGTGAAATATTAGATTAAAGGGATAATTAGCATATTACATTATCATTTATCTGTCTGCTATACATCTACTTTGTTAATTACTCAGTAAAAATTACCCAGCAGTTAAAATATTTTTTTTTAATGAATACGAAACTACAAAATTAGTAGAATCAATCTGGGCGTTTAACACAGCTGTAGATAAGTGATCTGGAGTGTTAATTGGAATTGCAAAGGGGCTGATAACTTTATGCATATCACCCTGAAATATCCACAACTCTCTGCTCAGAATTTAGAATGGTTGTAATGTTGCACAAATAAAGTGAGCACAGAGGTACCATGATGACAATCTTTCCCAGTTTTCCGTTTTGAAGACCAGATAGAAGAGTAATATATGGGAAAGTAATACAGATGAGCTAGAACTGATACCTTTGTGATGACTGAGAACTAGATGGAGGCAGGAGACACACCAGGATTTTGCCATTCATTGACATTCATTGGCATTCATCGAAAACATTAAAAAAAACAAAACAAAACTCAAACAGTTTGAGCACCAGCAACCATTATATTTGTTCCCCATTCCCTGATAGGAAGTTTTCTAGGTTTGAATTTTTTCACATACACTTTCTGAGAGAAAAAAAATTATTCAGCATCTGTTTATTTATTTTTAAATTAAGAAAGTTCCATTTCAATTTTAGAGTTCCCCAGTCAAAAAAAACACAGTAAGAAACAGTTGACATGATTTGTCTTGTAGTCTTCCAACACCCACATTTCTCCATCTCTTCCACCTGGCAGCTTGGGAAAGCTGCCCAGGTTATACCAGAATGCTTTGGAACAAAACCAGTCCTTTAGCATACTAGGTGTTGACAGGCCAACCTGGTTAACACATGGTTCTGCCAGGAAAAAAAAAAAAAAATGCTGCTCTGGATAAGCTGAATCATATTAGCTTTGAACATGTCAGATGATGTCTTGAAGAATGTACTTACATTTGTAACATGATCCTATCTGTACTGTGGACAGAATTTGAGTGACTGAAAAAATTTAAGAGTTATCACTTTAGTGTCAGGTCCTTATGGCTTTTGGGGGAAGAACTAGGGAAGCCAGCTCAGAGGGATAGCTATTTTATGTATACTTTTATCTCTATGTTTACCCTGATAGGTAGATGCATCATGCCCTGGAACTACTTATTTTTTTCTACTGATTATGAAGGAAGCCTAGGATGGAAAGCTTTGGGGTAACAGTCTGCATTGCTGATGTCTACAACTGGTCACACAAGGCTCGTCCTTGCAGACTCATACTCATGACAAATTATGGAATAATATGTTGTTCTCTCTAGGTAGCACCCAAACTGGAGTAACTGAGTTCCAATTACAAAGGAAACTATAATGCCATAATATTGGTCTAATGTCTGTATAAATAATTCTGTGAGCTACAGAAATTATTCAAATTATTTTTTGGGGTTGGGGATGTTTTTATTTTCATTAATATCATTATTATTAGTATTGAACTAGTATCTTGTGATTGGATTTGCAACTGTCTGGAAAGATGGCTGATGAAATATTCTATAAGAGGCTGATGAAATATTCTATAAGCAGCTAGCAGAGGTCTCGCGATCGCTCGCCCTTGTTCTCGTGGGGGACTTCAACTTCCCAGATGTCTGCTGGAAATATAACACAGCAGAGAGGGAACAGTCCCAGAGGTTCCTGGAGTGCATGGAAGACAACTTCCTAACACAGCTGGTGAGGGAGCCAACTAGGGGAAGCGCCCTACTGGACCTACTGTTTGTTAAAAGAAAAAGTCTTGTGGGGGATGTAAAGGTTGGAGGTAATCTTGGGCAGAGTGATCATGAAATGGTAGAGTTCTCAATTCTTGGAGCGGCAAGGTGGGGAGCCAGCAGAACTGCCACCTTGGACTTCCAAAGGGCAGACTTTAGCCTGTTTAGGAGCATGGTTGAGAGTGTCCCTTGGGAGACAGTCCTGAAGAGCAAAGGTGCCCAGGAAGGCTGGTCATACTTTAAGCAGGAATTCTTAAAAGCACAGGAGAAGACCATGTCCCGAAAAACAAGCCAACGGGGAAGAAGACCAGGCTGGCTAAATGGAGAGCTTTGGCTGGACCTCAGGAACAAAAGGAAAGTTTACATTCTTTGGAAAAGGGGGTTGGCAACTTATGAGGAATACCAAGATGTAGTGAAGCTGTGCAGGGAGAAAATTAAAAGGGCCAAAGCCCAAGCAGAACTCAGCTTGGCCACTGCGGTTAAAGATAATAAGAAGAGGTTATTTCAGTATATCACCAGAAAAAGGAAGACTAGGGAAAATGTAGGCCCACTGACGAATGAGATGGGCACCCTAGTGGTGAAAGACACAGAGAAGGTGGAGTTATTGAATGCCTTCTTTTCTTCGGTCTTCACTGCTAAAGCTGTCCCTCATGAATCCCAGACCCTGGAGGCAAGGGGGAAGGTCTGGAGAGAGGAGGATTTTCCCTCAGTTGAGGAGGACTGGGTTAGAGACCACTTGGCCAAGCTGGACACCCATAAGTCCATGGGCCGTGATGGGGTGCACCCGCGAGTGCTGAGAGAGCTGGCAGATGTTATTGCTAGACCACTCTCCGTCATCTTTGGAAGGTCATGGGGAACGGGAGAGGTGCCTGAGGACTGGAGGAAGGCCATAACCTGCCTCTCTGTCATGGTTTAAGTCCAGCTGGCAACTAGGACCACGCAGCCGCTCACTCACTTCTCCCCACACCACACCACCCTGTAGGGTAGGGAGAAGAGGGAGAAAAGAGGGGAAAGGAAAAAACTCATGGGTTGAGATAAAGACAGTTTACTAGAACAATAATGGAAAAGGAAAATAATAATAATAATGGTAAAAGAATATACAAAATAAAGTAATACAAGTCGCTCTCACCACCCAGTGATCGATAGCCCATCCCATCCTGAGCAGTGATCGAGGATCCCTGCCCCCCTGCCAACCCCCATTCATGTACCGAGCATGATGTCTGTGGTATGGAATATTCCTCTGGCCAGCTTGTTCTGTCTATGCTCCCTCTCAGCTTCTGTGGGAAGCTGAAAAAGTCCTTGACTAATGTAAAAAAAACACCTGGCAACAACTAAAACAATATACATTATCAGCATCATTCTCATGCCAAACCCAAAACACAACAGCTACTAGAAAGAAAATTAACTCTATCGCGGCTGAAACCAGGACACTCTATTCACACAATAATAAGTTTTATAGTAATTTTTATAATAATTTTAATTCTTCTTTCTCAATGGATGTTTCCACCTTTTAAGAAATCATCCAAATAATTTTCTCAAATCATCCCTTTAATGAATGAAGCACCTAAACTGGAAAGAAATATGAATCGTCAAGCCATTAAATTATATATTTATTTATTCTTTTTTTTCCAAAAGGACTTAAAGAAACAGTAACAGAGGCAAGGACCACATTGTTCTTTGTTGTGTTAACTAAGCAAACATCAGTCTTTGTTTGGCTGGAAGAAAGTAAGAGATTGAAAATTATAATATCATAGCCATAGTTCACTTCTCTCTGTAAGGAAAAAATATGTTGCTGTTTACTTGGGAATAAAAGCTTCCAAGAACTCACAATATCTGGTACCAAAGAAATCCCGTAGGCAATTTGGTTATTCTGCCTATATCCCAGACCTCCTTAAAAGCTACAATTTAAAAGTTTGGACTAGAAGCTACCATCAAAAGCTGATCATGTTTTAGAACTTTTAGTATATTGTTTTGAGGGTTGCTCTTTGCTGTGAGGCAAGGTGGGGTTACCAGCGAGGCTCTTTTTCATGCTTTGTTGTAAAAATGGGATAGAGATGACAGACACTGTGAGAAGGTAATGTTTTTGTGTAACATCCTAACTGGTTGTTAAGAGGAGGCAGAAAAGCCTAGAAAATTATCGAAGCTTGAACCAGAGGAGAATTTCTTCAAACAGTAGACAATGTTTTCTCTCATTTGCCTTTGCTGGAAGCTCCTATGGCTGACCATTGCAGTTTGTAGGTATCACTTCGTGGTTTGTTTGGTCAAGTATTCCCTTATCTCTATTTCCTTCCCTCTGCCCAGGTAAAACTATTGTAAGTAATTTGAGAATTTCCACTTAACCAAGCTTCTTGATGACCCTGAAACATGAGTTTCAGGACACTAGCTGACTTTCATCTCCCAGTCAGACCACAGTGGCAGAATGAAAAGACTTCTTTCCTCTGCCCCAGCATTTCTTCTTCCAGTTCATTCTGCTTTCCTAAATTCCACCTTTATGCATCACAAAGGCTAATTCTCATATCATAGTAGCATCATTATTAATTTGACTGAAACCCAGGTAAATGTCCAATTTCTGCTGCTTAACACCCAGAAGAAAGGAAGACAGCACCTCCCTTCAAGCACTTAGAAGCCCAAGTCCTTTTGAAAAAAATATTGTAATTGTGAAACTGCAGCCACTGTTCATAGCCTGAAAGGTCAGGCAAGAATCAAAATGTATATGGTAGGTTTCCTAGAAGAAGATAGTTAAGGTTAGATTCCTAAACTAAAACAAAAAGTAGAAAAGATGAGAATGCAGCAGCTATCACTAGCACCATGCCACTTATTTAACTGCCTAAGTATAAATCTATGAATCCATGCTTAGGGCCATCTTTAGGAAACTAGTGATTGTGACAGCGTTTTTTTGTTTGGTTTGGTTTGGTTTGGTTTGGTTTGGTTTGGTTTTTTTTCCACTATGTTAACATCATATATAGTTTATATAAAGCCTGGCTGTATTTGCTAAGCAACTTCTCCCAAAAGAAGTGCAGAGAGATTGCTGTTATGAAACATGTTTCAGAAAATGTAGTTTCTAAGGAAAGAACAGAGAAATCCTCTGAGCGCACAGAGAAAATAGTTAGCACCATGTACTTGGGATACTTACTTAAAGAAAAAGTGAAGTGAAATGAAAGTGACTTTGTCCCTTGGGATTTATAAGAATTCTGTAAAACTGTGGTTCACTTCATCTTTCTTTTAAGAAGATATATATTCTTGAGCATCAGACCCCATAATGGCCTGGGTAGAAAGCAGCAGCTTCTGTAAACTCCTTCCAGCAAGGTCACTCTCAGCACAGAAAGAAAGCCTCTCTGGGGCACGTACCAGAGTAGTCATGCAGCACAGCAGCCTGTCCTCTATTCTCTGTTCCTAAAGGGAACAGCAGATCAACCATCAGAGGATCATCCAACCAGCTGGATCCAGTAAAGGGCAGCATAAAATTTGTGCTGCTGTGCTTGAGACTTTTTCTTATGTTGCCTACTAGAATACACATCCCTAGGACAATGGGACCAGATTCATTTCCCCAGACTTGAACTTGAGTTAGAAGCCCAACTGACCTAAGCTTCTCCTGTAGAAAAGTTATACATTTGCACCTCTTAGAGGCTGGGCTGAGTCAACCCCTGCAGATGGTCCTTGCCTATAAGGACATTATAATGGCTCCACTCCTCAGATGTGTTCCAGTTAAGAACCTACAGCAAGGTGACAGAAATGAAGGCCATAGAAAGTGACGTGAGAAACAGTCACATCTATCAAAGGAGGCTTTGACTAAGCTCTGTTCAAAGATAGAAATAAATTTCTCAGTTGAGACACAAAACTTTTGTGGACAAATCTGATCAAAAATAAGATGTTCCACTGGCAAGCAGCTGCAATAATTCACAGATATCTGCAAAATAAGAAATGGCTTTAAAGCTAATCAGTAGTCCTCAACGCATACTTCAATTACTGTGGGAAACAAGGTAAATTAAAGTGTGTGCCTTGTCTACGTAAGAAAAATGCTTTCATTTGACAAAAATGGTTTAGAAGTGGATCTAGTGATACTAGAAGAAATAAAATGTGTTGATTGAAGATAGCCCCTTGTGGTTTTCACTTCTTGCTTCGTCTTTTAGAGGAAAAACCTGCAACCTAAAAGTGCTCAGATGGTATTATTTCCTGATATTGCCCAACATTTTTTTCATAAATAATTTTCTCAACATTTTTCCTGTATTTCTTGAATAATTTGCCTCCTTTTTCGTGTAGGGTGGAGATGTCTAGATTCCTGCCACAAATTATACATATAAATAGCTAAGTTGTCCGGTTCCAAACTACCCAAATCCAGATTTGCAAGAGTAAATATACTGGAACACTTTTTTTAACATTTTAGAAAGTATAATTCTTAGGGAAAAAATGGAGGTGGGGATGGTGTTAATAAATTTGTGAGAGTTTTCTGAATATTTTCTCCTTGATGTTAGTACTTTAAAATAGTTTGGTACAATACAGTGCTTTTCAACATCAAAATAAATAGTTATTCTTAGTTATAAACACACTTCTGAAGACATTTCTGTCAGTTGTTTAGCAGTTTTCCAGAAAAAGATGTAGCATACTAACAGAAGGGAGTTTTCCTCTTCTGATCCTCTTCTTGTAATTTACATTTTAAATCAACAGTGTTAATTAACCTACACTTATATGATTTGTTTCGTGTTTAGTGTTGTTTGAAGAAAAACTCTGACATTTTTCTGGCATGCTTAACAACACCTATTGCACTGAAATTGTATTCCAAAATTTTTGCTATACTTGTATTTCTGTATTATTTAGATAAACTAATTAATTTGATTGTAACAAAGTGATGTATACATTCTGTTCTGTACATATGAAAAGTTAATTTTTCTCCTACTTCTCTCACTCCAGCCATCTTTCCTCGCTTCCTTCTACCTTTTCTTTGTCCTCCTGTTTTTTCGGTATTATCATCAGCATTCATGCCTTTACTAGTTCTCTTCTTTGTGATACTCTTCCAACACTCTTTTTCTTCCTCCATACCTGTTTTCATTCATCATGTATCTAGTGAGTTTCCCACTCCCCATACTTTCCATGTTACAAAATATACTACCAGTTTTTCACATAGCTATTTTTCCTCCCACTCCTGTACGTGTTTGAGGCACACTCATTTTCCATTATCTCATTCGCCAAATCAGTATTCCAGTGCTGTTCTTCTTAATCACTCATCCGAACCCATCAGTCATAAACTTGCAGCTTCTCACAAGCATTCACCTCCCAATAGCTTCCAGTAATGACTACTAGACATCTAGCTTGATCACCACATCCTCCTGCTTTATCCGCACTTTCTGTGAGGAATTATCAGAGCAGCATCAAGACAGAATGATGTGACTCTGTAGTACTTTGCAGAGTCTCATATCTAATATACTGTATATTGTTATTGCACATTTTTGCCTCTATAGACCTCTTGTCTTCACAGATTGTATACAAAACTACATGTTCCAAATCAAAACAAAACTCTTCTGCACATGGTATTACAATACAGACCCTTCATTTAGGGCAAAGTCTGCAGTTTGATTTCCTGTATGAATTTTTCCCCTCTAAACTATTTGTTCAGTCAACGGCCATTCTCTCACAGCTATCTCAAAGGCATTCAATCAAATACTTCTTTTGACTTCCAGTAGGAAATGACTCCTACTTTCCGATGCCAGATGAATCATTAATGGGAACAGTCTCAGATTTTCTTGTATCTTGTAATAACAAGCAGCAGATAAAAACATATGTTGAATATATTTGCAAAGTCCTTGTTCATCTATAACTGGTAACGAGGGTAAATCTTTTCTTTCAGGAATGCATGGTTAATTGCAATTCAGAGAAATGCTAAACATTTGCATTGATTAAGCACTATTCAAACTGATAGGAAAGGAACCATTTAATCCATTTTTAAATCTATAATATAGCATTCCAATACATTAAAGAAGGAAGAATGATCCAGCACACTTCATTTGCCATAAGTGGCTTTGAAAACAGATTCAATTTTTCCTCAAAAGAAGTCGGAAAAAGTTTTAAGTTATTTGATATGAAGTGCATGTCCTCAATCCAAAAGAAAACAATTGTCCAGAGACTGCAGACTTTTTTTAGGGAAAAAACCACATGCTTCATCCCAAGCTTTACGGGAAAGAAGAAAAAAACAAACTCCAGAAAATATTTAGTATCATTTTTATATAACCTTAGCAATATTTCAGCATCAAATGACTTTTATTTAAGAGTAACACTGCTTTTCAGACCAGCCACTTTGGTGTTGAAATGGCAACAAGGTTATCAGTTTTTATCTTATAAACTGATATGTCCTACAAATCTAGGCTTAGAACCATATTGTTGTAGTTCTGAATCAGAGAATATCACACTGGTTCCTGACAAAATTTGTTGAATAATTTATATGAAAACTTTTCTTTTCTGGTCACGGTGCACAAACACATGGTAATTGGGAGCCTTTATCTGATATAAACTGCTCACATCTAAAGCTGTCTAAAAAGCAAGGATTCCAGTTCAAGTTTTTTTGGTTTCAGTTTTGTTTTTTTTCCCCAGATTTAATTTGTAACCACACTGAACAAAGCGAATTATCTATTTTCTTAGAATGCGTTATTGCAAGATAACACAATCGCTTATACTTGTATTTCTTGTCTGGGTTACATATGTCTTTTGTCAACTGACCAGCATCTGAAGATCTTTTTTTAAGGCATCTCATTCTCCCTGAATAGTTAGAAAGTCTGGAAGGCAAACTGTAATGTTTAGTTCTTAAAAAGAAAAATATTCTAGTGATTTTAGGGAAGTAAATATATGTGTGTGTGTATATATATATATACATAAAAGCTGTTTCTCTGTAGTAACAAGAATCTTGCATACCCCATCCACAGTGCTAAAGCTTAAATAGGAACTTTTTGCATAGCTTCCAAAGTTTTGTGGTCTTCATCTGTTTAAAATCAGGAAAACATGTAGAGGAAAATTCTTTAATTTTAGTTGAAGGGCATATATTACCAGCTTACTGATTTACTTAGCAGAATGTGAATACAAGATAATTTTTAATTCTGCTTTGGGGTTTTTTTGGGGTTTGGGGTTTTTTTGTTGTTTTTTTTTTAAAGTTATATCAGTGTAAATTCCTATGATTGACATACAAAAGGAGGTACAGCTAGCTGACTCTGTAATAAAGTTCTGCATCAGGAGGCTCTTGACAGAGATGGTGATCCATGCAAAGGAAGAATACTGCAACATATCTTGCAAGCAGGACGTGGAGAATGTATGTTACTTTCTAAATAAATTTAGTGGTTTTGTGGGTATGGAGCATTTACTGGTCTGGATGTGCATGATCTGCCTACCATATCTTTAGACACTGATTTTCACTGGAGAGCAATGAAGCCATACAGAGAACAATGAGCTCCTGTAGATCTCCTGGGCTGGGTGACTGTGGGGCTCTGGACTCCACTTAGAAGCAGAGCTATCCCTTGCTTAGACACAGGCAGGCAGTCTCCAGATAGATATTTGGCTGCCTCTGTGGAGTGGAATTAGGAGACTGTGGCCATGAAATACATTGGTAAGAAATATTAGCACTTTAAAGGTGATTCTTTCCTCTTCTTGCTTGTTGGCAGTATTCTGAAAATGCTAGTTTTCACAAAATAATGACTTCAGATGCAATTAGTTTTAACTGTTGGGAACTAGTAAAATCTTACAATTATGGATCATAACTGAGTGCTGTCTGAGTAGTAAAAGCATAGTGCTTGATCTTCTAATCTTCAAAATATTGACTTAGTGTCTGTGAATGTTCATCATCACCACAGGATAAACCAGGAAGGCTGTCTTAATGAAGTTTGATCAGTAGCTGTGGATGCATATGTTCAAAGAGCTTACCCTAGTATGAAAGTCAATATGTTCAGACTTACTGCCAGCGTGGTTTTTTTAGACAAAAGGAATCAACTGTCACATGCTTTCATTAAGTATTTTTGGGAGTTCACTCCCTGACAATTTCTTAATACAATTGCAATTATATGTTAGAAAAGATGGCTACATACTGGGGAATTTGTTCTAGTCTGAGCAAACTTGTTCAGAAGGGAAGTGAGGTGAATTAGACTTTCATGGCTGTTGTGAGAAGTGAGGACATGTCATCATATTACTGTCTTAATTAAAAGTTTTGTAAATCTCACTGGAAAAATAGTGTAAAAACACTAGGACATCAAAATAAATACATAAAAACACCTTTTTTCCTCTGTTTCCCAGTAGTACAATATTACCTATGTTACATACATGTTTGTCCCAGTTCTTTTCAGAAAATACAAGCTCTTCCATCTAGGTTACCTCAATAGCTGATCCTTTTATAATATTGGTTGGTCTTGTGTGCTACTGATAATAATTTTTAAACTCAGAGTTGCCTGTTTCCCCCAGCTTCTTTTTAAAGGGAAAGAATTGCAGCTGTTTCAAGTTAGTCAGCAAGTAATTTTAAGCTTCCTCCTAATTAGTTCAATAGAGGTTAAACCATATGACAGTATAGATAAGGTTTGATAATTACACACTTAATTTAGGAAAAAGAAGTGCTCACAGTGGATGAAATTATTAGGAGTTTTCCATTCCTTTTCCTTGACATTATCCCTATTTCACTCAAACTAAGTATATCGCCAGCTGGAGAAATGTGGAAAAATAGCTTCCATAGGCTAATATAATTAGCTATCTAGGGCCATGCAGAGTACTTGTAGTAATAAAAAAACCCAACCCAAACACAACCCCCAAAAAGCAGGGAAAGGTCATGTGACAATAGCTACCAAAACAGCTGCTATATTCACGCATAAAACCAGACCAAACTGAAACAAACCTTCTTGACAGATTTTGTGTCAGTTGCATAAATCTGGTAAAAACTGATTGATTTCCATAGAAATAATTTTGATTTAAGAAGGTATAAATGAATTAAGATTAAGCCCCGAGAAGTAGCATTTTATGATGCTCAGTTGTAAAGTGTCTTAAAACTATCCCATTCTTAGGGTTCTGGAGAAGCAGTAAAATAAAACAGAATAAGCAATGCAAGCAATTTGAATTCAGTTTCTGTTTTATACTATTTCAGTCAAGGCCAGATTCTAATTATCTGTAATAATTAAGTAGCTTCAGCACTAAGAGGTTCTAACCTTCAACAACGGAATTGTTCTACGACTTCCAGCAAAGGGCAACTTTCTATTGACCAGCTATCGATTAGGCTTTCTGTGTTCTTGCAATGTGAGATTGCTAACAATGCAATGATTTATGAGATTGCTGAGTATCTCTTTGTTCTTCAGGAATGAAAACCAGCAACGGAAATACATTTTTGTGTCCTTATATTAGAAGGGTTCTAGATACTAATTCAGATATTATTAATATTATTAAAGGAAGTACTAATGTATATTTTATTGGTTCAAAACCCATTCCTGAACACTTCTCCTTTTTAACACATATTTCTTTCTTTTCAGCTAAAAATAATGGCATTCAAATATGTTCAAAATTCTTGAGAATCCTGAATTTTCACATATAAGTGTGGGGATGGACCAAAACTTACATAAAACCCAAAGACACAGAAGCTTTCAATCTTTGTTAAAGAAATGGGAAAACCTGTGGTGAGGGCCAAATAATTTTTATCCAAATGATAAAAGGCTAAATATTCTTAATGTATTTTTGCTGATATTGGAAGCTGTTTTCAGTTTTGCAATACAGTAATATTATAATGCAATTAGCTATACCATTTTATGCAACTTCTTTCCTATCTGTTTTCAAAATTTACAAAAAGAACACTCTTAAAGATCCTTAATGCTCATAGGCTGTCTCTAAGAGTGCTGACTTTGACCATACCCCTATGGAGACATAATACTTTAAATTGCATAAAATGCTCTGATTTTTTACCTTCTAATTCTATGTCTGTCAATAGGTAAATGAAGGCAGAAAATAATTCTTTCTGTTCAAATAGGTATCTGACACAACAAAATAATCACTGTAATATATGATCAGTATTAGTTTATAATAAGTGCTGCTATAAAATTACTCCCATTATAGACATTCACTTCTACAATCAGCAGGTGATAATCATTCAGTTCTGAACCTGACATACTACAACTGTCATCATAAGGCACTTTTAATCATTATGTGAATGAACATTTAATCAGGTAGCTGCATATAATTACCCTTTGAATACACACACAATTAAATCCAAAATCTCAAAGAGAAACTTTACAAAGTACTAGCTGATTTTAGAGAAGTAGGTACCAAATAAACAGCATTAAATGAGTTCAGAAACCTAACCTCTCAGATCGATTAATTTTAATCTGGCATAAGTATAGATTCTATTACCCTTACATGTCATAAATACTATCTTTCCTCTGTGAAAACACATTTTAGTGAGAAAAGCATCAAATGGTATGCAAATAGCAAAATTTAATCCACAGCAAATAATTCAAAACAGTTTCTTGGGTTCTCTCGCATCTCAAAAAAAAAAAAAGTAAATTAATTACATAGATTTAGTATTAATTTGCAAAATGTTCAATTTGACACAAGGATGACAAGACATAGTGTTTGTCTTTGCTGACTAGGAGTGAGGGTTGATGGTTAATTTTTTTATCCAACAGTTGCTGCTTGAAAGATTTGTCCCTGATATAATCTCTGTTTCCTCTGGAAATCACAGAATAGTTGACCAGAGTGCTACTATTTCTTCCAGGGAGGAGAAATGGGCTTTGAGTCAGTCAACAAGTTTCGTAAGTGTTTGTCTACCAGAATTACCACTTCTTATGGACAGTTCTGAATTATTTCTGCAGTGTCAAAGATCACTCAGTATCTTTAAATTATATGTTCAGGTGTTATTCATTAAAAATTAAACTAAGGAAGATGACAGACTTATTGCAAAATACCTGAAAGGAGTACACAAGGGATGCTTTTGCAAGAAGCATAGCACTTCTCAAAAATTCTTGATGACATGAGAAGTCTTAAATTCAAGAGACAAGAAGACTAGAAGAAAAGTGCTCTCATGCAGGAGAATAAGCCTGTCTCTTAACTCTGACAGCTACTTATTGTTGTTCTTATTTTCTTCCTTTCCCTAACTGGGCTAAGCTGCTCCTCCCATTTTGCATCACATAGATCCTTTCCAGCTTTGAAGATACTGCTAGGGAAATAAGTCACTTGCAAAATATTGGTGGAAATAATTAGGGCAGTCCAGAGGTCTTTTTTTTTTTTTTTTCTTTTGTTCTGTGATAATCAGAATCTGTCTATATTCTTAAATAACCTGTCTTCGACAAGCTTTCTTCATCCTGGTCACATGATCATCTACATCAGACAAATTTTCACACGCTTCCTGTGTCTTCTGCAGTAAGACAACTCATTCCTCTACAATTAGTCCTAGGTGAAGTTCTAGGAAAAGATTTTTTTAGAGATCTCTTTCAATAAGCAACATGGATTACATTGTGCTAGATTTATCTCTGTTCTTGCTTAATGTTACTCTAAAGTTATGCCACTTATTTTATTGTTATGCATTCTCACATACCCCTTTATGCTGTAAAAAACCCACTCCAGTAGGCTGCAACACAGACCTCTCATTACTACAGATACTTAGAATGGTCTTTGGTGAGCTGATTATACCTGAAATTATGACATGGCATTGTCTGAAAACTGTAACTGGGCTAAGTTAATGTCTCTGTGTCAGCTAAGTTGGATGTGCTTAACTCTCTTTTTGGGCACTGCCAGAGGCATTTTAACTGACTAAAACTAGCCAATTATTTTGACTACTAAGACTTTTGATTTGTATGATATATTTTTATAAAAAGTAGGTATCTATATATATATATACGTGTCTCCCTATATATTTATGTGTTCTTGTGCATATATATATATAAACAATGTTTTCGAACACTTGTTACAGTAAAGCTTCTGCTCTAAATTATTGCTGTTAAATGAATGTCCTGCTGTTCTACATAAAACTAAATTGAAGGTGTTATTGATTTGCTGTTACAGATGTTGTTTGGGTCACTACAGATGTTTGCTCTCATTGGCTATTTACTAGCTGTGTGGAACACCCCTTTGAGAAAATCAGTAGTGGAAAGGGCTTTATTATGTCAATGGCAATTTCATGAGACCTTTACACATTTAAAATTGATTAAGGTTAGTAAAGAAGATTTCAGAAGTGTTTAGCATTGCATTAAGATTCTCAGAAACCTGGCTGAGCATGGGGTTTTTCTGTTCTTACGAGAAGAGCGGTCCCCTCGGGATTTAGATTTGAAAAAAGGGAAGAGAACCATAACTGTGGATGTCTGTGATGCACTTTGAGGGTGCTTCAAAGAATAGTTTAACAGCTAAAACTGTATGTTTACGGAGATCATAAATAACCACAGGATATCCATTATGGGAAGCTCTCATTATTCAATCCTATTAAATGTCAAAGTGTCTGAGAAAATTAAATAAAAAGGTCTACTGATATGAATAGATAAACTGCAAGCCTTGTAAAATATACGAAATGGAACTCAGGGCACAGTCAAGTGAAGAATTCTAATATAATATAAAGCACACTGCCATAAATTTTTTCAAGTCACTTACATCATAAAGAATTTACTTTCTTCTGATTGCTTGTTGCTCACTTCTGAATATTTCCTCATCTTTCCAATCCCTAGAAGTAGTATTGAGAATCAACAGAAAATGAACCGTGAAGGCTCTGGGACCCAGGGGAAACGATATGAGTAAAAGAGCAGCAAAAGAAATAACAGCAGTGATATAATAACAACAGAACTCCGTGCCTTCTGCCATAGATTTATATATCCTGTGCTGTTTTATCCACTGACAACACAGCATATTCACATTGTTGGTCTTGTTTTAATAAACTGATCAATTACTCACTTTCTCTTCCTATTCATGCACTAAATATACCCAGCAACATTATAAACTTTAGACATAATCAATTGCAGCCGCTCTGCAACACAGAACAGAGAAAATGAGAACTTTTAGTTCCAAATCACTGCTTAATAATAAATGGAAGATGTCTGATATGTATATAAATAAATGGACGTTTTTTTCAAATTTTTGATAAAGTAAACATCATATTCGTATTACTTAGGAACTGGAATGAACTTTCATGGCCTTGAATTAGCAGTGTTTTTGTTTCTTAATAGTCACAGTTATCACCTATTTCTTTAGACCATTTTTGTTAACTGAGAAAACTAACATTCTCACTTTTGTCTGTGTGTCTTAAATTTAAAACATATTGTGTGAAAATTTTATCAACATTGCCACATCTGATAAGCTCAAAACAGCAGAAGAAGTGCCATCTATTCAAAGCAATAATTGGCATGTCCAGTCTTTCAAGTATAGTATGCAGTACAGGATATATGCAAGTTTTCTGGGTTTGCTTCCCTGATGCACAGTTAGACAGATGGACTATATGTTCAGTGATCCATTTGGCTTGATAAGCACCACACTGGCAATTTGATAAGCACAAAATCTGGGATTTCTTAGGAAGTGTAAAGGACTTAAAAGGATTTAAACAATAATATGTACAATATGTATTAATATATATATTTTCTGACAAATATTAAAATCTGTAATCTGCATTGCAGAGATTCCCAACAAATCAAAGAGAATGAAAATAAACTAAGGCAACCATAATAAGCATACTACTGAGAGATATGAATCTTTAGTATTAATTTTACATTTTCAGTCCTCACCAGAGAAGTGACCAGGGTGCTGGTGAAACCCAGTAATATTTTTGTTTGCTTTTGCTAGCCTTTGGAGAAAGAGATATAAATGTATTAATTCCATAAATCTTAATAAGCTGTAACAAATATCAGTAACTACAAATTGTACTTGGCATTGTTCTAGATGATACTAAATGTTGTTCTGGTTAGTACAAAGTTTAATATTAAATTTCCTAAACAAGGGCAATTGCTACAGTTTTGGTTCTAAACTTTGTTTCTGTATCACAAGTGGACCTAACTGAAACAACGGTTGTGTGTTGCAACTTGATATTCAAATTCTCATTTATATATTTCCTCTGGGATTTCCCAATCATTCCTCAATCATAGAAACATCACATCATAGAATGGTTTGTGTTGGAAAGGACCCTTAAAGATCATTTTTAAAGAAACTTTCCAACTCAAACCATTCTGTGTTAGTACAAAAGTATAAATGAGCTGTAACAATTGCCCTTGTTTAGGAAATTTAAGATCAAATGTTGTACTAATGTAAAATGATTTGGGATAGAAATGATCTTTTCAACCCAAACCATTCTGATTCAACGATTCTGTGATCATCTAGTCCAACTACCCCTGACACAGACAGGGACATCTTTCACTAGATCAGATTCCTCAAAACCCCATCCAACCTGACCTTGAACACTTCCAGTGATGGGGCATTCACAACTTCTCTGGGCAACCTGTTCCAGTGTCTTACCACCCTCATCATAAAAAAATTTCTTCCTTGTGTCTAATCTAAATCTACCCTCTTTCAGTTTAAAACTATTGCCCCTTGTCCTGTCACTACAGGCCCAGGCAAAAAGTCTCTCTCTAGCTTTCTTATAAATCCTCTTTAAGCATTGAAAAGCCGTAACAAGGTCTCCCCAGACCCTTTTCTTCCCCAGGCTAAACAACTCCAGCTCTCGGAATTCCTTAATAGGAGAGGTACTCCAGCCCTCGGATCATCTTAGTGGCCCTCCTCTGGACCCGCTCAACCAAGTCAATGTCTGTCTTGTACTGAGGGCTTCGGAGCAGGATGCAGGATTTCAGGTGGGGTCTCACGAGAGTGGAGTAAAGGGGGAGAATCACCTCCCTTGACCTGCTGGCCACATTTCCTTTTTCTGCAGCCCAGGATCTGTCCAGCTTTCTGGGCTGCAAGAACACATTGTCAGCTCATGTCCAGTTTTTCATCCACCAGTATCCCCAAGTCCTTCTCAGTATGGCTGCTCTCAATCCACTCATCCATTCATCTGTATTGATACTGGAGATTGCCCCAACCAAGGTACAGGACCTTACACTTGGCCTTGTTGGACTTCATGATGCACACACAGGCCCACTCCTCAAGCCTGTCAAGGTCCCTCTGGATGGCATCTCTTCCCTCTAGCAAATCAACTGCTTAGCTTGGTGTTGTCTGGAAACTTGCTGAGGGTGCACTCAATCCCACTGTCTATGTGACTGATGAAGATATTAAACAGTAGTGGTACCAATATGGATGCCTGAGGGACACCACTTGTTATTGGTGTCCACTTGGACATTGAGCCATTGTGTGTAACTATTTGGACATGGCCATCCAGCCAATTTCTTATCCATCTTGCTGTCCATCCGTGAAACCCATATCTCTCCAATCTAGTGGCAAGAATGTTGTGAGGGACCATAATTCCTCTTTTTATTACAACAGTAATGTTACTGTTGTTTTCTCATGGTCAATTTCTTATTTGCCAAAAAAGTGACAATATTTCCTGAGACTTACAGAATTTCCTTCATCATAATTTTATGCTGAGTGAAAAAGGGTAGGTTATTTAACTGAATTACTTATCCTTTTTGTTCAATTAGATGACCCACCCCATATGATACAAGATTATCTATCAGGAGTACGCTAGTATTTTTAAAATAGCTGATGATTTTTTCAAAGGCCTCCTATTCCATTTTCTCCTTCATAATAATAGAAGTAGAAAGTTATACTAAAAATTATGAAACCCACATTAATTCTCATGAAAAAAAGAAATTATTGTTATTTGATACTAACAGCTTTCGGGGTTCTTCTTTAAACAATGATGATATTTCCTTTGTCCTTTGTCTGCAGTTAAGTAAAAATAAGCAAAATTATTATGATTCAATCCTATTAAACATTTTGACATGTTCCAATTTTTCATCCTCAAACAAATTCAAGATGATATAAAGCAAAGGAAACACTTTATTTGTATGTATTTTGCAATTGATTGTGATACGATACTATACCTAAGTAGGTAGTAACTCTATGGAGTTACGGATTATTAGTTTTCTTTGATAGTGAAAGACTTCAGTAGGCTATAGAATCAGATATTTTTAATTCCTTGGTGACTAATTTGGCTATCCAAGGAAAATGTAAACATTTGTGTCAGTGTTGATGTCTGGTGAAGTGAAACTACCAGTCAGATTTGTTTTATGATGTGAACCAATTTGAAAACCTTCCCTGTAATACAGAAGTCTAGCAAAACAGAGATGCTTTGTCCTGGAAAAATTCAGCCAAGTTTGAAGGATGGAGAGAAATATTCTTGCAAGAGGTGAAAGCTACAGAAATAGAAAAAGAGAATATTAAATGTTTGATTACTTTGCAGAGGGTTTTAATCTGATTTATGTTTGTTACTGCTTCCAGTAATTGTAGATTTGTATTTTAATGACTATAATTAATAACTGAGCTCATGTTTTTCCAAACGTACATGAACTAATTTTTGGTCAGTATCACACTAATTTACTATGTGCCCTCTGTCTGCAAAAAGATTTATAATATTTCATTACACCCATGGAGAAAATGCTGATGAAGTCCTCTTAAAGGGAACAAGTTTCACTGACAAAGAATTACGTGACACAAACTATTATAACAAAGGAATAAAATGGCTGGTCCAAAATGAAGCACAAGATTGCATGGTGGACAGGAATTCACTACCCCAATGGACATATAGAGGAAGAAAGAAAATAAGAGGAATGAGTATCAGGAAATTTCATTTTGGAATGATAACCTTATTTGACCCTCAATCCCTTCTGAAAGTTCCCACAGATCTGTTCTGAAATGCCTAAAAGGCACACTTCATACATGAAAAATAAAAGGAAATGTCAGAGAAGAACTATTTCAGGTGTTATTAGTATGATAGAAGAACAAGGAAGCAAATGAGTTGTGGACAATCCATCCAGGAAAAAGCACTGAACATGACTTCAATAAAAACATCACAAAAAAAGTAAATTGCATTATTAAGGAGATGATTTAACAAATACATTGTGAACTATGAATACATGAAAAAATACAAATTCTCAGAATAATGAAACAAGAAATATAGTTGGAGGCCAAATAGGCAGAACCAGATACCGATGTTTCAGAAAGAAATTTTCAAGACAGTCCCCACAACATGGTGTCATATAGCATTGTACACCAGAAAGACGGATTGTATGAGTTCATGGAGGTGGAAGGCATCAAAGTACCCTGAAAATATTATTATGAAAACATACTAAAGATAATGAGGGATAGTATGAGTCTTAGAAGGAAAATGGAGCAGAGGATGACAAGGGATTAAACTTTTCTCCTTGAAAATATACCTCTATAATTTCCAGATAATAATAGGAATTCCCATGAAATCTAGGAAGCTGCTGCTTCAGTTTTCATTACCTTTAATTAACAAATAACCTAAACTTGTCCTTGATTAGCAATTTCCAAAACTAGTAGATAAACTTTACATTCTATTACTATTTGGGGAAGAAAGCAAACAGGAAAAAAGGGAGAAAAAACATGGAGAAGAGGAAAACTAAAGTATGGAAAAGGGTTTGTCAAAGTAAGGTTGCTTTGGAGTCATGTTGCTTAATGTTCTTCACAGTCAGCCTGATTTACATGATCTTGACAGCTTATTAACCCGGACTAGCAGTCTGAAAAAGCTGTAAGACAGATGCATATTTGATTCTTACAGCATGGAGCATGTGACAGAGAATTCAGGCCAGTACATTCAGGTTCTGCTATGGGCACCTTAGCGAGACAGCATCACCTAGTCAGTCTGAGCAGGAGCTACAACTGTCTAGGGCGACTGAAGTGTTCAAGTGACAAAAAGAGACAAAGATGAATGAGTCCAAGTTAAAGGTTCCTTATGGTAAAATCTTAAGTATCCTCTTTCACAGACTGAAGAACAGAGAAGACCTCAAGATCTGTAAGAGTTTCTCTCACCCTTCACACCAATTGCATTTGCTCAAAGGTCTTCAAATTTTCCAATTGCCAATGAACTGAGAATTTTGAAAACTTCTCATAACCTAATTAACTTTCATAGCTGAAATCTGTTCTCCCACTCTGCCACTTAGTTCAGTCAAGGATTAGAGTTTTTAGTTCATGAATTCTAATAAAATCTTTTTACAGATTTCAAGAAAGCTTTCACCCTTGTACACGATGTAAATTTCAAACATTATGTCTTTCATGGATACCTCAACTTACCTGACTGGACTAGCTTAAAAAAAAGAAAAAGGCAGCTCTGATAATTAATTTCAGAAAACCAGAGTGTATATACTGTCTTAATGTTAAAGGAAGACTGTATATTTCCAATGCTAGAAAACAAGGATATGTATTTTCCCATTGACTTCTTCCCTTGCCCCAAACCAGCTATTCAAGATAATTAGTGCACAGAGTAATTGTAGACTATAAATGTTTATAGCCAGAGAGGTAAACTAGCAATTAGTGATAGCACAGGTGTGAAAGGAAGTTGAGTGAACTTACAGGGGAGCTACGCTGAAAATATACAGTCTATGTTTGCCTTAAAATATGACAGTATGTTTGGGGAGGTCTAGAAGTAAAGTCAAATATACATGCACAAAAAACTCCTAACAAACAAATAAACAAGACGAGGTTGAAAGAGTTGGGAAGGAATTTATCAATAACATCGTTCTGGAAGAAAGCTTTTGTATCCTTGAGTTGGATTTCAGATTGTCTGAATGTGACCTTCAGGAAACCAACTTAGGTCTGACACAAAGCGGTATAAATAAAATTAGGGGTGAAGGCTGTCACAGAAACTTAGTCTTGGTTATGCTGATACTCCAGATGCACAAAGACATCAACCATTAATGAAAGTTAACTTATCGAGTCTCTTCCTCCCTAGAAGAAGTGTGACATAGTTTTATAGTGATAATTACTGTTCTAAAACAAGAACCAGGAGTGAATTTTGTTCTGTCCACTCTTTCTGTCAATAAGACAGGACGTGGCCTAAGAGTTAGAGTCTGTTTGGAGGCATAGAAACTGCCTTACAAAAAAAGTAAAAAGATTATATTTTTACCACCCTGCAGGTCTGATTCCCTGTTGTGTGGACGGAACGCAGAAGGTCCTCCTAGTTACACAGAATTTGTAAACTTTGTCTTTAATATTATCACAGACAAAAAGTCTGAAATTTAGACCCTTCATACATATCGAAATTCTCACAGGTCTATATTGGTATTAAGCTTGACACAGAAAAGACTATTTTTTAATTCATAAAGCTAATTCTTCAATCTTAATTGATTTGTTTTAAAAAGTCACATAATTTACATAGTTTATGTAAAATACACCACAAAACAAGAAAAAAGACTGCACAGAGCTGTACAATTTACCCTGGTACAAAGGTCACTGTGGCTCAGTCATTACCAGGGAGCCAAAAGTGGTTTTCTACCTATTTTTCTCGTCTCAGAGGAAAGATTCAGAGAACCACTTTGGGGGGGGAAACAAGAAAGGAAAGAAAAAAACGAAAAAGAAAGACTTCTTTCTAAATAATTAAAATACATTTATTCTAGGCACTATTCAGATGAACAGTGTTCTCCTACTAAAAAATTGTATACAGCCATTTCATTCAAAAGAGAATATTCTTTTGGACATATATATTCGCAATTGCATTTGTTTTTTGCATACATACCAAAATATTCAATCAAATAAATATCTTCAGTATTCAGCTTCAATCAATTGTGAGATAGTGAATTTTCTATACTAGCTTAAAACTTTGATTATTTAACTTTTTATTACAAGAGAAAACTAAGAAGTTAACTGTTTTTTAATACTGTTTTGCAATTGTCATTAAGTATTTTCTGTAACTATTTATTAAACTGTTAAATGAAAAAATATATTAGACATACTTTTATGCCTTCAGGCTAATCACATTCCAACTAAAATTAAGCATTTAGAAGACATTTAATCTCTACAACTACTTTATGAGCAGCTTATGTTGCAATATATGCTTCACCATGCTGGTCCTGGTAGAATTACAACATTACTTCAAATGCCCCAGAGGTAGCCTGAGGCAAAACCTCTTGCTTTTCCTTCTACAGTTGTAATCCTTTTTCCTGTATATGACCTACTGTGAGCTACTTAAATGAATCTGGCTCCAGGTATTCCAATTGCTTGTTCACACATCTTTGAGCAATACTGCTGTATTGTCAAGCCCAGCTAAATGAAGCTTTATATGGAGAAGATTCATTAGTCTTCTTTATTTTACTAGGTAAATGATTGACTGCGTTAAGAGCCTAGAATGAAGCTTTATAGCTTGCAGTACTTGAAGAAAGGAAAAGTGAAACAGCTGTTATAAACAGCCACGCCAGATTTAGTGCAATGAAATAAAAATCTAGACAGAGAGAGAGGGGGAAAATAAGGTCACTTTCTCCTTTATTACAACAGACATTATGTGGTAAAATTATCTCTTTAAATGAATGTGGAATTAGGGAAATTAGAAGCTAGAAATTGTGGAATTTCTAGCTTCTCTTTCTGAAGTAGTCAGCATAGCCAAAGAAACTGAGCAGGAAAATATAGTAGTGAAACAGGAGACCTTTTCCTAGAATATTAAGATGTGGAAAAAATTAATTTGAAAGTAATTAAAACAATGATGACAGGACACATTAAAATTTAGTGTTAAGTAGAAAGCAAAAAAACCCCTACCATTATTATTGTACTTGGAAAAAAATCATCATAAATGCTCACATTTAGGATATATGCAAAAATGTGGTAATTTAAATCATTCCTTTTTATTTTCTTAACCTCTCTCATCAGCACTGACTTAATACTGAAACAAAAGTATACTTACAGTCAATAAATAATAACAAAAGGTTTTTCATTTTATTGTTTTTTTTCAACAAAATAAAATTCTCTGACAGTGTCAAATATTTGATGGTTGCTTTTCTGTTACATGCAGTTGTCATGATCAGAAAATTCTAATGAAATTGGGTTAGAAAGCACCTTCATTCCCTTCTACATTGTTTCTCTGTCTAATATTTTATCATTTAAATAATCATTAGTGTTTTCTGCAGCTTTTCGTAAAAAGTTCCAGGAATGAACATTCAGCAATGTAAGTGATCTATTTTAGTGCCACTGAAATCCTTCAACTTACTTTGCTTTTCCTAATATCTAGTCTAAATGTCCCTCACTGCTATATATGCCCATTAGCTCTTGTCCTAACCTCATTGGCCCTGAAGAATGCATTTCGTCTCTCTTTGCCACGAAGATTTACGAGAATTCTCCCTAAGCAGAGAGAATTAACTCAACTCTTTCAGTTATTGAAATCTCAGATCATTTTCGCTTCTCTGGATTTTATCGTTGCAGTCATCAGAAACATTACCATGTCCCGGATAAAACGTGCTAGAATTAGAAACAAAGTGTTCTTGATGAAAAGGAAGTGTCTTCATATGAGCTTGGCTGAACCCAGGATCTAAAGATTTTGCTAAACCCAGAGTCCTTATTAGCAAATTTAGCACATCTTGAACTGTTCTGTAGCACTGAGGTCAGCTGATACAGAAGAGTCTGTGGTGGCAATATTGAACCTTTTTACGAGCAAAATAGTGTGGTCACATGCAGATGGTCCCTGGCCTGTGTTAGCTGCAGAAACATGCACAGAAATGCTTTATAAAGTGATAATTAGCACTGGCCATAACTGTGCCACAGTAGCTCTAACAGTTTAACAGTTCAGACAATCACGTTCCAGTAACTGGGATCATTCCCTGTTTAATTCACTAGTATAAACTTAGTATGTCTTTAAGAAATGATATCAAACATTCCTCATAAAAATGTATGAAAACATAACATGACTGTATATACCAAGAAAACAAACCAGTAGAACCTTAACCTAAGTGAAAGCATGGTCCTAATAAGACATCTACACTAATTACTTCTTGAAATTCCTGAGAAACTGTAGATATCCTTTTGGTTAGTGTTTAATTAATTATCCAATTGTCAGTGAATAAGAATCTGCTTGGGCCAAGAATTTCCCTCTGCTTGGCTCACAGGGCTTTTTTGGTCTTCCTCTGAGCAGCTGTAGTTAGAAAGGAAATGTTGATTAGTGTGCTCTGACTGTACTGATACTGACAAAAAATCTCAGATGTCTTTTTCTCATATTCTCAGGGCTAGACAGTTATTTTATTTTGTATCAGGGAACAAGTTTTTCCTTATTTATATTCATAGGATCTGTTCTTCCTTTTGTTAAGATGAAGCAGAGACATTTTCAGCTCCTGAATTCCCTGAAGTTTCAGAAACCAAAAGTATTGTTGCTTCCCAGTCTAATCTTTAACATTATCTGTTTTTCCCTACATTCTTGACCTTCATGTACTAAAGATTCTAAGTACTCTGGGGAGTACATTTTGTAACTCTCCATATGTGAAACAGGACAAGAATATGTGATCTTGTGGACTCTTCTGAAGTTCCATCTCATAGATGGGACTGATTGTAATTGTCCTGGTTATCCATTCTAGGCCTGTGTTTTTACATATGCTGCTTCTTCCAGGAATTTGTTAATAAGACTTTATGAAATACCTATTTGAATACCTCTGTCTCACAAGTAAAAATGGGGTTTTATGTCTTTCACATCCAATTTTCCAGTTACATCAGCTAGAGTGGTAAAAGATGGCTTACGCAGATCTTACTTCTTGTGCTGTCTACACTAACAGTGCAGAAGCAACATCAAAACAAACCAAAAAACCAGTGGTACAGGGATCCTCCACAGCTGAGACATGGTGTCCGATTACATAGGACCAATGAGTTTTCTGGATCAAATCTCTTAAGTGTCAAGAATGTTCTTGTTCTCGTGATGTAGGAAAATATTCACCAAACATCTTCCACACTTAATTTGCTTGTCTCCAAGTTAAAATTCCTAAACTTAAAGAAACAACCTTTTCCCCAGGAGCACCATGCATTTAAATAGAATGTGATGAAACATTTTTAACGAAAATAGGTTTCTCATGGGACTGCTGCTATACACTCTCACTCTGGTTGTAGAATAACACTGTCAAAATAAACACATGGGCTGCTTTTAAATCCCCCTGTTGCGGTTTGTAATATGTGACCAACTACATTTTAAAATTTCCACCAGAGCATCTGTTCCTAAACCACTATCTCTCTAATTTTTTTTACAGACAAGACATTTGGAGCAATAGGGTATTGATAAAATAGAGGGGAACAGGAAGTGTTAAACTAGATCTTCCTAAAAGAGACAGCTGATGTTTTCCACAGTTTCTTTTACAGGCAATTTTTAATAAGTAAGTGGCAATGTCAGAGAGTCTGTTTCTGGTCTGTTTTAATAACTACAGTCACCTGTCACTTATCTCAATTGAATGTTATCTGGTTCCAATAGGTCAGCTAATTATCCTGATCATTAACCTTTAAGAGTACAGAGGCTATGGTAATCAATGCCACCCTTAGTGTGTGCCACATCATCTAATGAGTCTGTGTCAGAAAATGAACTCTTTGACCTCCCAATGGTGCAGTTTTTCATCATTAACTTTCTTTGTCATTTGGTTTCTTAAAAGAAGATGAGAAAAAGTGGCACCTGGCATGAATCAGCTTATTAAATGGAATGCATAACATAAAACTGATTGCTGAAGATGGAAGCAATAATTTCCAACAAGCTGTATGAATCATGGTACAATTTGAAAGCATCTGGAAGTTTTAATAGTCAAAAAAGTGGCAGAAAGTAGTGATCAGTTAAATACAAGAAAAAATATGCTGTATCTAAATAGTTTATAATGCCTATTTGTGATCAGATGAAGGACACTATCATAAACAGACTGCAGAGCTGGGATTTAAGAAAAACACCTTTGATGAATTCACTACAGCAAATTTTTAAATACAGTTTTTGTTTGAGTTTCATGTAAGTCATAAGAGGATAATATCCTCCTCCCCCTGAGGAATATGTAATATAAGAATGAGTATTTAGAGTGATGAAGGGCATACAACATATGAAAGTGAGCATATGACTCTCACCTAGTAAGTAGCTAGAATTAAGCATGTAGTCTCAGGTCATAATCTAATAGTCCAAAGAGTGAGAGAGAAAAACATCTCCAGGACATGATTCACCCTCTGTATTTTACAGTCAGGTGAATCACTCTCTGGAAACACCGGTTTCTTTCAAGGGTCTCTTGATTTTACTCAACTCGCTTAGTGTCAATGCCTACTTTTCAGACAGCTTAAGCCAGGAAGATGAATCCCAGTTACACATGAAGTTATATTCACTGCCACCGAACTGAAACCTTAGCAGGTAACATTTTTCAACAGTTTTTCTATAGTCAGAGTCCTAAAACTTTTTCCTTTGACATCATGGACTGATATAGGACTGCTTCTGCTAAGAGAAAAAGGAGGGTAATTGTTGTAGGCGATTCCCTTCTGAGAGGAACAGAGGGCCCCATATGCCGACCAGATCCAACCCACAGGGAAGTCTTTTAAACACATGGCTCAGAGGCTGGTGCCACCGGTGGAATTTTGGTTTTTTTGATCATGGGGAGGTTTACATGGCACCGGGCCTGCTGGCGACTGATCGAATTCAGTTGTCTCGAAGAGGGAAAAGGATCCTCGCTCATGAGATGGCAGGGCTCATTGAGAGGGCTTTAAACTAGGTATGAAGGGGGAAGGGGATAGAATCAAGCTCGTTAGAGATGAGCCTAGGGACAGCATGCCAACATTGGGGGAGAAATCGATAGCCCAGCTGAAGTGCATCTACACCAATGCAAGCAGCATGGGCAACAAACAGGAGGAGCTGGAAGCCATTGTGAAGCAGGGTAGTTATGACATAGTTGCCATCACAGAAACATGGTGGGATGACTCTTATGACTGGAATATTGCAGTGGATGGCTATAAGCTCTTCAGAAGGGATAGGCAGGGAAGGAGAGATGGTGGGGTGGCTCTATGTGTTAGGGAGTGTTTTGATTACGTAGAGCTCAATGACTGTGAAGGCGAGGATGAGTGCTTATGGGTAAGGATGAGGGGGAAGGCTAACAAGGCAGATATCCTGTTGGGAGTCTGTTATAGAGCACCCAATCAGGATGAAGCAATAGATGAAGCGTTCTACAAGCGGCTGACGGAAGTCTCACAGCCCCCAGCCCTTGTCCTAGTGGGGGACTTCAACTTACCGGACATCTGCTGGAAATACAACACAGCAGAGAGGAAACAGTCTAGGCGATTCCTGGTGCGTGTGGAAGATAACTTCCTGACACAACTGGTAAGTGAGCCTACCAGGGGAGGTGCCTTGCTAGACCTGCTGCTCACAAATACAGAAGATCTGGTGGGTGATGTGGTGGTCGGAGGCTGTCTTGGGCTTAGCGACCATGAAATGACAGAGTTCTCAGTTCTTGGTGAAGTAAGGAAGGGGGTAAGCAAAACCACTACCATGGACTTCTGGAAGGCAGACTTCAACCTGTTCAGGACACTCGTTAAGAGAGTCCCTTGGGAGACAGTTCTGAAGGGCAAAGGGGTCCAGGAAGGCTGGACATTCTTCAAGAAGGAAGTCTTAGAGGCGCAGAAGCAGGCTGTCCCCACGCATTGTAAGATGAACCGATGGGGAAGACGACCGGCCTGGCTGAACGGGGAGCTCTTGCTGGGCCTCAGGAAAAAAAGGAGAGTTTACCACCTTTGGAAGAAGGGGCAGGCAACGCAAGAAGAGTATAGGGGATCTAGTTAGGTCATGCAGAAAAAACATCAGAAAAGTGAAAGAACAGCTAGAACTTAATCTGGCCACTGTTGTAAGAGATAACAAAAAAGGTTTTTACAAATACATGAACAACAAAAAGAGAGCCAGGGAGAATCTCCACCCCTTATTGGATGCGGAGGGGCAGATTGTCAACAAGGATGAGGAGAAGGCTGAGGTACTTAATGCCTTCTTTGCCTCAGTCTTTAATAGTAAGACCAGTCATCCTCAGGGTATTCAGCCCCCTGAGCTGGAAGACAGGGATGAAGAACAGAATAAACCCCCCTTAATCCAGGAGGAAGCAGTCAGTGACCTGCTACGCCAACTGGACAGCCACAAGTCTATGGGCCCAGATGGGATCCACCTGAGAGTGCTGAGGGAGCTGACGGAGGAGCTTGCCAAGCCACTCTCCATCATTTATCAGCAGTCCTGGTCAACGGGGGAGGTCCCAGATGACTGGAGGCTTGCCAATGTGACAGCCATCTACAAGAAGGGCCGAAAGGAGGATCCAGGCAAATACAGCCTGTCAGCCTGACCTCAGTGCCAGGAAAGATCATGGAACGGTTCATCCTGAGTGCACTCATGTGGCATGTGAAGGACAACCAGGGAATCAAGTCTAGTCAGCATGGGTTCATGAAAGGCAGGTCCTGTTTGACCAACCTGATCTCCTTTTATGACCAGGTGACCCACCTGGTGGATGAAGGAAAGGCTGTGGATGTTGTCTACTTGGACTTTAGTAAGGCCTTCAACACAGTCTCCCACAGCCTTCTGCTAGAGAAACTGGCAGCCCATGGCTTAGACAGGTGTACTCTTCGCTGCATTAAAAACTGGCTGGATGGCTGAGCCCAGAGACTTGTGGTGAATGACGTTAAACCCAGTTGGCGGCAGGTCTCAAGCGGTGTTCCTCAGGGCTCATTTTTGGGGCCAGCCTTGTTTAATATCTTTATTGATGATCTGGATGAGGGGATTGAGTGCACCCTCAGTAAGTTTGCAGATGACACCAAATTAAGCGGCAGCGTTGATCTGCTTGAGGATAGCCAGGCTCTGCAGAGAGATCTGCACAGACTGGATCGATGGGCTGAAGCTAACTGCATGAGGGTCCTGCACTTGGGTCACAACAACTCCAGGCAACACTACAGGCTTGGGGAGGAGTGGCTGGAAAGCTGCCTGGCAGAAAAGGATCTGGGGGTCCTGGTGGACAGCCAACTAAACATGAGCCAGCAGTGTTCCCAGGTAGCCAAGAAGGCCAACGGCATCTTGGCCTGTATCAAGAATAGTGTGGCCAGCAGCAGTAGGGAAGTGATTGTGCCCCTGTACTCAGCGCTGGTGAGGCCACAGCTTGAGTACTGTGTTCAGTTTTGGGCGTCACAGTATAGGAGGGACCTTGAGGTGCTGGAGGGTGTCCAGAGAAGGGCAACAAAGCTGGTGAGGGGTCTGGAGAACATGTCTTATGAGGAGCGGCTGAAGGAATTAGGATCGTTTAGTTTGGAGAAGAGAAGGCTGAGGGGAGACCTTATTGCTCTCTACAACTACCTGAAAGGAGGTTGTAGTGAGATGGGAGCTGATCTCTTCTCCCAAGTAACTAGTGATAGGACAAGAGGAAACGGGTTCAAGTTGCGCCAGGGGAGGTTTAGGCTGGACGTTAGGAAAAAATTTTCACTGAAAGAGTGATCAAACATTGGAACAGGCTGCCCAGGGAGGTGGTTGAGTCAGCATCCCTGGATGCATTTAAAAGTCGTGTAGATGTGGTGCTTAGAGACATGGTTTAGTGGCAGACCTGGTAGAGTAGGGTCAGTGGTTGGACTCGATCTTAAAGATCTTTTCCAACCTAAACGATTTTATGATTCTCTGATTCTATGTCATGTAATAGACATGGAGTTAAAGAGAATATGGAAGGTCTATCTACACTCTGAAGCTATGCTATGATCATGACACCATCTTCAAAACGGATGTAATTCTATGTATGCAGAAATATCTTTTATCAGAGGATTTCCCTATGACGAAGACTGGAAGATCAAGAATGCTGTTTTCCCTCGCATGAGGAATAAGTGTAACAAAACCTTTTATTTAGAAAACTTACAGTGAAGATAAAGAGTTGCTGTCAGTGTGAATTTCAGTATGCCAAAGAGTACTTGGGAGGCAGGGATTATAATTCATTGGTGGTATTGTTACTGAACAGTTGTATGAGTGTGCAG
This sequence comes from Burhinus oedicnemus, assembly GCA_008921705.1. Lineage (NCBI taxonomy): Eukaryota > Metazoa > Chordata > Aves > Charadriiformes > Burhinidae > Burhinus > Burhinus oedicnemus. The sequence goes on from VFFE01007186.1 coordinate 1,647,801, forward strand.
GGTCTGGAACAATGTTGAAAGAACTATGATTGACTACAGCAGAAATTCACCTTGATCTCTGCCTAGACTCCTCTCACCCCCTGTTGCTCTACCACAAAATTACACACTCCAGTAACATTCCAACAACAGCTTTAATTTAAATAAAGAAGCTACCAGCTGGTGAGAGGATATTTCTAAAATTCATAGTAATTTATAGACATGATAGACAAATGGAAGTTAAGTATTTTCTTAATGCCTTCTGTTAGCTTTTATTCTGATCACATGACTCAAGGCCCTTAATCTTAATTCATGACTCCTGATTTGTCACTCTTGATTGCAGGGATGTAATGAGGAAGGCTAAGGCCCACTTGGAACTAAACCTGGCAAGGGATCTCAAGGACAATAACAAGGGCTTCTTCAAGTACATTAGTAATAAAAGGAAGACTCGGGAAAACGTGAGCCTGCTGTAGAATGAAGTAGGTACCCTAGTGACAGGGAATGCAGAGAAGGTGGAGTTACGGAATGCCTTCGTTGCTACAGTCTTTACTACTAAGGCCAGCCCTCAGGAATCCCAGACCCTGGAGGTAAGAGTGAGAGTTTGGAGAAAGGAAAACTCTCCCTTGATCGAGGAGGATTGGGTTAGAGATCATTTAGGCAAACCTGACACCCATAAATCCATGGGCTCTGACGGGATGCACCCACGAGTGCTGAGGGAGCTGGCAGATGTTATTTTGAAGCCACTCTTCATCATCTTTGAAAGGTCATGGAGAACAGGAGAGGTGCCTGAGGACTGGAGGTAAGCCATTGTCACACCGGTCTTCAAAAAGGGCAAGAAGGATAACCTGGGAAACTACAGGCCATCCACTGACATCCCTGGAAAGGTGATGGAACAGCTCATCCTGGATGTCATCTCTAAGCATGTAGAGGAAAAGAAGTGCAGTGGTCAGCATGGATTCACCAAGGGGAAATTATGCTTGACCAATCTGACATCCTCCTGTGACAGCAAGACTGGCTGGGTGGATGAGGGGAGAACAGTGGACGTTGTCTACCTCAACTTCAGCAAGGCTTTTGACACTGTCTCCATACCATCCTCATAGGTAAACTTAGGAAGTGTGGGTTAAATGAGTGGGCAGTGAGGTGGACTGAAAACTGGCTGAATGACAGAACTCAGAGGGTTGTGATCAGTAGCGCAGAGTCTAGTTGGAGGCCTGTAACTAGCAGTGTTCCCCAAGGGTCAGTACTGGGTCCAGTCCTGTTCAACATACTCATCAAGGACCTGGATGAGGGGACAGAGTGTACCCTCAGCAAGTTTGCTGATGACACAAAACTGGGAGGAGTGGCTCACACACCAGAAGGCTGTGCTGCCATACAGCAAGACCTGGACAGGCTAGAGTGTTGGGTGGAGAGGAACCTAATGAAGTTCAACAAGGGCAAGTGTAGGGTTCTGCACTTGGGGAGGAATAACCCCATGCACCAGTACAGGTTAGGGACTGACCTGCTGGAAAGCAGCTCGGTGGAAAGGGACCTGGGAGTCCTGGTGGACAGCAAGTTGAGCATGAGCCAGCAATGTGCCTTTGTGGCCAAGAAGGCCAATGGTCTCCTGGGGTGCATTAAAAAGAGTGTGGCAAACTGGTCGCAGGAGGTCATCCTCCCCCTCTACTCTGCCCTGGTGAGGCCACATCTGGAGTACTGTGTCCAGTTCTGGGCTCCCCAGTTCAAGAAAGACAGGGAACTACTGGAGAGAGTTCAGAGGAGGGCTATGAAAATGATCAAGGGAATGGAGCACCTCTCTTATGATGGGAGACCTGGGTCTGTTTAGCCTGAAGAAGAGAAGGCTGAAAGGGGATCTTATCAATGCCTATAAATATCTAAAGGGTGGGTGTGAAGAGGATGGGGCCAGATTCTTTTCAGTAGTGCCTGGTGACAGGACAAGGGGCAAGGGTACAAGCTGGAACACAGGAAATTCCATGAGGAAAAACTTCTGTACTTTGAGGGTGACAGAGCACTGGAACAAGCTGCCTAGAGATGTTGTGAAGTCTCCTTCTCTTGAGATACTCAAAACCCGCCTGGATGCATTCCTGTGCAATCTGCTCTAGGTGAAACTGCTTTGGCAGGGAGGTTGGACTAGATGATCTCCGAAGGTCCCTTCCAACCCCTACCATTCTGTGATTCTGTGGTTTCTGATGTGTGAACAGATCCATGACTTTGAGGACTTGAAACAGATCTATCTTCTGATGATAGGAAGCTCAGTAAGTATAAAGATCATTCTATGTTTTAGAAATATCATTGCTGTATAAGTAAAACACCTGCGAACAGCGAGACCAGGTAAAAATGGGTCAATTTCTAGTAAGGATATAAGTATACAAACTTATTGTGTGAAATTAGAAAAATGTTATTAGCTACTAGACATGCAAATCAGCAAAAGATGGCCAATAAATTAGAAAAGCCTCTGATGGAAACCTATGCATAAAGCTTAATTTAAAGTGGATTATATATTAACGGACTGAACAAACAAAACCAAGCTGTGAAACACATGGTTTTTAGAGAAGAAAAAAAACCTGAACAAACAAACAAGAAGTACAGACTTTGGCAAAACTCCAAACACAGCTATTATGGAACTTTATTTAAATATATTTTAGGAGATTAATATGATAAAGGGTAGTGTAAAGCTTATGAAAAGATGTGTAAAAAGTATCACCATAGAAAACTGTTTGTGAAAATCAAGATCTCTCATGGAAATTTAACATAAATTTGTGTAATTTCTGTTATGTGAATGCAGATCTTTTACAGAGGTACGCTGAAAACTTCATTAGTATAGGAAAGAAAAGGAGATACAATTAAAGCAATAAAATGAAGCTTTGCAAGAAATAATCTGGACTCTAAAATAACTACCTATCTGTTATATAAGATAAGACAAACATCCCCACAATCTATTCAATGATGTAATGATAGAATAGGTAAGGAAAAAAAAAAAAAAGTTATTTTTCTGATCACTGTAAAACAAAATATTTAAAAGAATCCTTTTACAGTCCTTGAGTGTGTACTAAGGAAACAGAAAGGGTTTTTATTTTTCAGTTATTAGCCCATGTCTGTCAGACCTGAAACGTTTTGATGAATCCAGTGATGTGTTTTTAGCAGTGACTTCAGCTAAAAAGACATTTAAACTTTTTAGACACAAAGCTGAATGTTAGTGTTGGAGTTACCTTTTCTTTCAAAATAAGCTTTTTTTTCCTGGAATATACTCAGTTTTGTTTAAAGATCGTTGGCTCTCTCCCTTCAGATGAATGTTGAAATGACATGCATCTTCTAAGAAGGCCTGTCAGAGGCTGTAAGGTTTGTATCCTGTCTCTCTGCCTCTGGTAACTGTATTAAAAGTGAGGTGAAACCAAGCATAAAGAACCCTACACACAAATGTTCACCTTCCTGCAGCTTATTGGGAAATTCTAAGGGAATGCAACTTTTCCCAGGAGGCAAAATGTGGAATTGTCAATAACATACGGGTGCAATACTCCTTTTCCACACGTCACAAAAAATATTATCTTCTTTCAAAGTGAATTTCTTTTTGGAAATTTTTTGCAGTGAAAGTGTTTGTGTTTTTGTTTTCTTATGCTAATAGACAAAATGACAAGGATAATATTAAAAAAAATAGATAATACCATTTTCTGTTCTTCTTGATTTATTCATTGTTATACCATTTGATTAAGTAATAAAAGGAGTCACAGTTTTGACTTCAGACAGGTATCACATTAATGTCTCAAGTCTCTTGCTTTCTACTTATTGATTAGACATTCATGACACCATGTTTCATTCTCTCAAAAACATTTCTTAAGCTTCAGCCTTCCTTCCAACTTCACTCTATTTAATATTTATCGTATTTACATAGCACCTAGTTCACAGTCTAGAAAATGTATCTGTACCTTATTCCTGACAAGGGCCGTATTTTTAGACTTCCTCATCAGCTTCTTGAACCAAAACAAACCAATATATGCAGTTTTGCAGAAATGGGGGATGCTTTCATGCTTATTTACCTGCTTGAAAGTCTTGGGATTTGCATTAATTACCCCCCAGCTTTGATAAAACAGCCTTTTCCTGAATCTATGCATCCATAATGCTGTGCATCTCGATGTTATGTTCTTTGAAGTTTCCATGCTTCCAAAGACTTTCATCTGTCACAAATGGAAATTAGTTTGTACTGATGGGGCCGGGTTGCAGTGGCATAACTCCATCAGTGGAGAATTTACTCCCTGATATTTGAAATATTAACAAAAATTATTTGTCATAGAGATTTAATCAAAGTATATTGTAGCTAATAAACTACAGGTGAAGCATGAATAGCTAAAAGGGATTTCAAAAGTGTAAAAGCAAGAATTTTTGTATGATCTCTATGTTTTTTTATGCTTTGTGGGAAAAATACAAATATTCATTAAAAAAAAAAAGACAGTTATTTTTCCTGTCAGAGCAAAACAGGGTTTTTTTGCAGGTATTTTAGGTATTACTACAGCTAATACCAAGGTGTTTGAGGGTATCATTCATGAACGACTGTTAGTCAAGAAGGTACTTAAAACATAACAAAGTTCATGAATAATGCAAAACAGGAACGCCACAATTTAAAAAGCCTTCTGAAGCTAGGATCATGCTGTCCAACCCAATGTAGATGGTGCTCAATGAGTTCTAAAGGCACTCAAGAAACTCAGATATGAAATCTCTGAATATGTTATGGATCATGTTCATAGAATCATCAAAAACTCAGTTATGAATCTCTGAATCTCAGATATGAATCTCTAAATTGATATGAATCCCATATATGAATCAAGGAGGTTGTGGATAAATATGCTTTCAAAAATCTTTCAGGAGGATCTCAAATTAACTTCTTCTAAAAAGATAAAATTCTAATGGGCTATTGTGGTTCAACCCCAACCAGCAACTCAGCCCCACACAGCTGCTCACTCAAATGCCCACCCCCACAGTGGGATGGGGGAGAGAATTTGAAATGTAAAAGTGAGACAACTCGTGGGTTGAGATAAAAACAGTTCAATAGGTAAAGCAAAAGCCGCACGTGCAAGCAAAGCAAAACAAGGAATTCATTTACTGCTTCCTATTGGCAGGCAGGTGTTCAGCCATCTCCAGGAAAGCAGGGCTCCATCATGTGTAGTGGTTACTTGGGAAGACAAATGCCACATGTCTTCCTCCTTATTCCACATAGCTTTTATTGCTAAGCATGACATCATATGGTATGGGATATCCCTTTGGTCAGTTGGGGTCAGTCTCTCTCAGTGTGGAAATGGAATACAAAATTATTATGTATCTGCCATAATGAAAGCAACAACAAAAAATGGATGGCTGAAATTATCAAGCAAGAAATTCAGAGCAAACAAAATTGTTTAACTTGTGTATGATGTATAATTACACTGTGGAGCTCATGAGTACCAAATGTTGCAGACAATAGAACTGTAAATAGATTTTTGAAAGGACTAGGCAAATTCAAAGAAAAGAAGTCACTGTTATCTGTTTAAAAACAATGTTAGGTATAATCTCTATTTCAAGAAGTATTTAAAAATTGATTGTCATAGCTGGAAGAGTGCGTCAGTCAAAAAACTTGTGATTACATCAGTAACTGAGTAAGTCTGTGATCTATAATTCTGTATTTGCCTTGTTTCTTAATACCTTTTTCTTTAGTTTCTCAATACCCTTTTCTTTAGGTTCTCCTACAGATTGCAATCAAGAAAGAATTAACTAGGTGAAATGAACCTTTGTCATGAGTCAGTAGAGCAGTTCTTATGGTTTTAGGGAGGGAAGAATGGAATAAAAATGGTGAAATTCAGCAATTCCTGCTGACAGTAGAAAAAGTTACAATTTTGTAACTATATCATAAATTGGTGGTTTTACACTGCAAAAAAATTAACAAAATAAGGGACCTAATTTGTAGTTCAAATAAAGGCACAACATGTAAATTGGACTCAAAAGGGGACTTGAAAGCTATTGACCATACATGCTTACTGCATTGGGTTTTGTCAGACCTGACAATGTGGTAGAAGAAAAAAAATATGAGAATCACCATTCATCCCAACATAGCTTTGGAAGCCCCTCTTAGCGTTATAAATTAACAATTGTCCATCCAATGAATCATATTCAGGTTTGTGATGTTGTCTACCAGGGAACTATTTCAGATTTATATTTGGTTACTTAAGAATATAAAGCTAGATCAAATTGGGTATTAGCTTTAGAGGCTAGACCCAAATCAAGACCAGGGAGAAAATAAGGAATGGCACAGTACTATCTGTGCAAGAGAAAGAGACAAGTGTAAGTGGTCCATCAGCACAAGTGTAAGAGGGAAATTATTTTACATGAGATGTCTAATCTTAGGTTAATAAAAATCTATTGTTTGTAAAAATGAAAAGACGATACTGAAGAGTTTGTGTGTAGTAGTATGGAAGTGTAAAGGCTTTTCTAAGTCAAATAACTTTTCCTGTTTTCTTCCCTTTTTCAAGAACTCAGTTAACACATGATTCTATATATATGATGATTGTAACTAAGTATGAATCAAAATACATGCGTAAATTTACCAGTCTTTCAGAATGTTTTAGTACCCTATAGAAGATCAAAAGCTTGACAATGCTATCAGATGTGTTGTCATTGTTTTGGATGGGTGGTTCAACTATGCTCAACAGACAATTATCACTGTGTTGCCTAAAGTGAAACCCAGAGGATAAATCATATCTCAAAAACTCCTGAGTCCAGGGAAAAATTAAACTGGATTTTGGTTTATACTGGCCAAAATGTAAATCTCTCAGAATGCCAACACATCACTAAGCTGAGAACGGCATAAGGAAACCAGAAGCAGCCTATTTTACTTTTAGCTTTTCTGTTGGCATGTGGAAAAATCCATGCCTGACCCTTAAACATGGCCCTGCATTTGAATCACAGAATCAATTATTCTCTTCAGTCTCACTCAACATTACCTTTGAAATCTCACTGAGTTGAATTTTTAACGCTATAGCCATCTAACCTGTTTTGTTCTCTATGTGAATGAAATCCAGATAATTGATACTATGGAGGTTGGCAGTGAGGAACTATTGATATTCAGGGACAGTGCTTAACTAATAACAGTTCTCATGATAAGCCCAAGGAAATGTCCACAAAGAGAACTGTATTCTGTTGAAAGAGTGCAATTGGAATATTCAGGACTAGAATCACAAGTAAGACAGAGGTTACGAACCACTTTTTTAGCTTAAAGCCTAGATATTCTACATCTTTGTGGCCTTAAATTTCTTCTAGTAATGTCTCAAAAGTCTTAATGCTTCTGTCCCTGGTAAGTTTACATAGCTGAGCTGTGTCAAACCCTGAGATGGATTCAGGAGTAAACATTGCCCACCAGTAGTTTGGTGTGACCTAAGCTACATCATAGATCACCTACATCAGCCTATGGGACCTGATGAGACGCATCCCACAGTCCTGAGGGAATTGGCTGATGTAGTTACCAAGACACTCTCCATGATATTTGAAAAGTCACAGCAGTCAGGTAAAGTCCCCAGTGACTGGAAAAAGGGAAACTTTGCACCCATTTTTAAAAAAGATAGAAAGGAGGACCCTGGGAACTACCGCCCTGTCAGCCTCACCTCTGTGCCTGGGAAGATCATGGAACAGATCCTCCTAGAAGCTATGGTAAGGCACATGGAGGACAGGGAGGTGATTTGAGACAGCCAGCATGGCTTCACCAAGGGCAAGTCCTGCCTGACCAAACTCATGGCCTCCTATGATGGAGGGCCTGCATCAGCGGACAAGGGAAGAGCTACAGATGTCATCTACATGGATTTCTGTAAGGCCTTTGACACTGTCCCCCACAACATCCTTCTCTCTAGATTGGAGAGGTATGGGTTTGATGGGTGGACTGTTCAGTAGAGGAGGAATTGGTTGGATGGTCGCATCCAGAGGGTGGTGGTCAATGGCTCAATGTCCAGATGGAGATGGGTGACAAGTAGTGTCCCTCAGGGGTCTGTATTGGAATCGGTACTGTTTAATATCTTCATCAATGATGTAGACAGTGGGATCGAGTGAACC